>BMAO01035018.1:0-34710 GCA_019973975.1 Trichonephila clavata
GATTAAAAAAGCAAAAATTATTAATTATTACAGTTATATTTTCCCTTCGTTAATAAAATAAATCATTCATTTTAAAAGTCTTCTTAAATTTATGTATATTGCGTTTTAAAAAATGAAAACATCTTTTAAATAGTTAGAAAAATTAAGTTTTAATTTTTTCATAAATTAGTTTCTTAGAAGTTTATTCAGCAAGTTATCTAATTTAAAAATAACTAGTAATAAAAATAAATATCTTAACTATAGTCCTAAAAGAAAAACACCTGTGAGCAGCCAATATCTGTTCATACGGTAATGCCTCACATATTCTTTTTTTCATAAATAAATATATCATAAAATTTTTAAGTAGTAATTTTTTATTAAAACTTAACTAAAATGGATATATATTTTGAATTAACTTTACATTTTAAACATATCAAATTTTGAATTATTCAGCAAAGAAATCACTCAGCGACTATTATATTAAAAATTTTGTCAAGAACATCAGGTTGTTGAAAATATTCAATGATAGAAAAAGCCAGACAGTAATTTTTAATAGAAAAAAAACTTAAATCACGATATTGCCATATTTATTCGAATCTAAGCCGCACTCCTCCCCTCGAAACTTATGCTACTAAAAATCGGGTTGATCTTAAAATTGAACAAGATACTATCGGATAGAAAAAAAATCACAGTTCTCGATTATTTTTAAAAAGTTTTTATAATACTGGTAAAATAAATAAAATTATTTTCATTATTATTAATTCACCTTTATCAATTTTTTATTTCGTAAAATGAGTGAGTGAATATTAATGTCGCACTGATTAGTTACTCAGGGGCTTTTGGCGACGGACTTCGTAATTTTGAACCATGGTCAAATGACGAGGACAACACCTGAGATGGCATCCCGTCTCCTACCACACCAACGGGGACGTTTGAGCTCTCGACAGATTTAACGTACATCACTTTGTGGCCACGGTAGCCGAGTTCTCTAGGTATCGGATCGTGGCTGGCATGTCACGAGTTCGAGCCCAGTATCACTAAATACCCACCGTGTAGGGGTGCGATGCACGTTAAATCTGTCGAGAGCTCAAACGTCCTCCGTCGGTATTAGGACCTCCCTCTTAGTTAGGAGAGGGGGAAACTCAGGTGTCGTCCTCGTCAAATGACCATGGCTCAAAATTACGAGGTCCATCGCCAAAAACCATTCACGTAGCTGAACAGTGCGAGGTTATTATTCACTCACTCGTGCATCGCTTCCCTACACGACAGGTCTTGAGCGGTACTAGGCTCGAACTCATGAAACGCCAGCCACGAGTCCGTTACCTTGACCACTAGGCTACCGCAGCCATATTTTATTTCGTAAATTTATCATATGTCGATAACATATTTAACACTATTCTTAGTTTTTTCCCACAAAAACTGGCTGAGAGAGAATTTGGGGTATGGCTTAGAATTGGAGGAAAGTAATTAAAAAAATAAGTTTCTGGTAATTTAATTAAAAAACAAGATTTTTTTAATGATTGTTCCAATGGTTTAATGGTAAAATTGCACGTTAAATATAAAAGCTATTCGATGAAAAAAAAATTTTGTTTGTTAAAAATATTATAAGTGCATTACAATAATTATATTAAAATTTTAAATTGTGAGCTTCAAGGAGTAGTAATTTGTGTTCTCTAGTCAATTCACAGCTTTCTGTGTATGTGTCAAGTATAAAATAAGTATACTTTCAATTTTTCATTCAGTCGCTTCACAGAATTTAAATATTTTTATATGCATTTCATTAATAAAAGGCAGGAAAAAAAATCGAAGTAGCATAATTATAAATTATCTTTATGATTTAAATTTTTAAAGCACACATGCTGGAAATATTGAAAACATTCCTAAATGGGAAAGTTCATCAGGTTTGAGATGTTAAATCTCTGTGTACATCATAAATCTTCTTTATTGTCCACACTATTTGTCACAACTTGCTGGTTACCATCATTTCAGCTGGCGACAATATTTCAGAAAGCTATCGCCAAAATTAAGTATTCGTAGCCAAGAAAAATTCGTGTTACAAAACGATGGTGGCACCATCTCTTTGAGATAGTCCTAACTACGCCAAAAATAATTCAGAATGAACTTAAAATTTAAAATAATTCATTAATAAAAACATAAAACTTAATTCTGGCTACACTAGTCAAAAGAGGAAAGCATGCTTTCTAATATACTATTTAATTCTACTCGAAAAAATCAATTTTTTTCTATTAAAATGTGCTTTGCGTTTTCACTTCCTATACTTTAACATAGAAAACTCAAATTTCATTTTGCAATAATGCTGAAAACTGCGTATTTTTTTCAAAAATCAAAATTCAAAGAACACTATCCTCTAAACAATAATTTTTTTTATACCCATAGAAATTTTTATTATTATTGGAGCTTTTTCCTGCCGGCAAATGTGCTTCCCGTTTGATCCCTATCCTTTAACATTGACCGAAAACAGCCTTAAACAAGTTTAAAAATATTCTAAAAAAGCAAATGATGAAAAACTCTCAAGATTTACACACCCAGTACTGCAAATAGTGGAGAGCAGTGACTTTCAAACTTACCCAACACCATTACAGACGTGAAAATAGAGAACAATTTGAAAGAAAATTTCCCAAATATTTACATAGTCTTTCGAATTTTGTTAACAATACCTGTAATTACCGCTTTTGCTGCGAGGAGCTTTTCAAAATCAAAACAGATAAAAAGTTTTGTAAGAAATGCAATGGGTCAGGAAAGACTTTCAGCTCTTTGGCAGTTCTACCTATCGAAGCCGATATAGCATGTAAGATAAATACAAATCAATCATTAAGGCTTTCATCAAAACTAAAAGTTAAAAATTTCTTTTTCTTTATATTTTTTTCATTATTGTTTAATGTGCCAAAGAAATATAAGTAAAGTGTTTGGTTTTTTCTTTATGAATAAAAACTGGTTTTTTATTTTATAAACCCTTTTCATACGCCAGCAGAGGGCATCGCGAAATGTATCTTGCCCACATGAAGTTCATGTTTCGCGCCGCCACTGATTGCTCCTCTTGCAAATGTACTCGCGTGTTTTTGGTCAGTCGAAGTGTTTCCCCGTTTCGCCATAAAAACAATTGTTTTAAATAGGCGTTAATCTCGTGGGAAAAGTAGAGCCAGTAATGACTTTTAATGTCTGTCGGAAATGACCAGACAGTGGCACGACAGCAAAACCGAATATTCTCTCGTTGCCATCTAAATCGTGCAAAGTTCTATGTAATATTTTGAGTGAATGTATATGGGTTATGATACACTTATCCTTGATCATGATTGAATTCATTTGCAATACTGTAACCAATCCGTTCTTTTTTTCAATGGTACACATTGCATCTTGTATCTTATGAATGTCCAATGGCTGCTGATGCGGAATGTGTAGTTTTTCCACAATCTAACAAAGTGACAACATTATCCGAAAGTTCAATTTCTTATTGCAATCGTATTTTTGCAAGGCTGCACCTGCAAGTTTAGTTGCTGTAGGGAATGAAAATGCAGAGGTGGGACTCGAAAGCAAAACCATTTGACCCCATTCCACCAATACCTAGAAAATTTACGGAAGCTTTTGAAATCCGTATCTAGATTCTCGTTCCCACCCCGAGAAGCACTCGGTGCCCGCTTTTGACGCCCCAGCTCCTGTAAGTTCAGTCTCTGAAGGTGGACATTATGGTCGTCCGGCATTATCCGGCAAAGTTACGGGAGTTTCTAAAATCCGATTTCAGGTTATTCTCGTTTCCCACCCAGAGAAACACCAGGAAAACATTTCTTACACCTTAAGAGTTTTAAAGCAAGCCCCTTCCACAGTTCACGCACATTATTTGACGTAATATGGGATTATCTTGAATTGGATTAAGAATATTTGGATCGGCTGTTCCGAAATACAATCAAGACCCACTTTTTGCGTCTCTACGTCGGCAAGTTAGGCTGGTGCTGCTGTCCGAGAATATTTCGATCCCCCGCCTTTATCTGGCAAAATTACTGGAATTTCTACATTTCGATTCACTTAAACCATCTCAAATTACACCCGGAATACACTTCTCCTGCGCCAAGACTTTAAGGGTGAGCTCCTGCCCCGGTTTTCATAAACTAGCCGTCATTTTCATAAATCGTCCTGAATTAGCCCACAAAGTTACAGTTATTTCTCAAATTGAATATCAAATTCGGATTATTCGTTTTGAAATACGCCAAACACCAAGTTTTCATGACCCAAGGCTTTTAAGACAAGCCCCTGCCACGGTGTGACTAAAATACGGTCGACTGGCATTATCTGGCAAAGTTATCGAAACTCCTAAAATTCAATTTTAAATTCTCATTTCACACGGAACTGATTTTTGATGCTCCAGAGCGAGCAAGTTCAGTCACTAGAGAGAATGAAAATCCAGACGCGGGACTCGAATCATATGGCTTTTTCCTTAATTCAGACAATATCCGGCAAGTTTAGTGGAGTTTCTGAAATATGATTTCAAATTATCGTTTCCTGCCCCTAGATACAACTGGAGATTACTTTTGTGCCCCTGAGCCGGCAATTTCAGTCCCCGGAAGGGGCATTAGGGTCGTCCGGCATTATCTCGCAAAGTTACAGGAATTTCTAAAATTCGATTTTAAACTCTCATTCACCATCCCGAATTACAACAGAAACGCACTTTTCCCTCACCAAGACCTTAAGGGTAAGATCCTGACACGATTTGCGTAATAAAAGGTTTTCCTGAATTATTCGGCAAAGTTACAGTTATTTCTCAGATTGGATATCAGATTCGGATAATCCGTTTTGAAGTACGCCAGGGTCCAAGTTTTCACGATCCAAGGCTTTTAATGTAAGCCCCTGTTTTGGTGTGTCTAAAATACGGCTGGCTGGCAAAGTTACGGTTACTTTAGGAAACTTGCTCAAAAATCAGATTCCACAGGCCGAAATAAGCCAGGCACTTAATTTTCGTGCATTTCGGTTTGCAATATTTGCTTCCACAGACACATGAGCATTGCCACATTTTGCAAATATTCCCTTACGGAAATATTTGCAAAATCTGGCAACGAGTTTTTCGGATTCTTCACATTTTCGGCAATAAAAAATTATGGCGTCATTAATTGAAATAAAAACTATCCTTTGTTTTAAATTGGACGAAACGACACACAGTACGCAAAATTATATTATGATCGGTGGAGTAGTTTTGGAGTCCATCGCGGACAAACACTGTGACACGTAATTTTTATATATAAAGATATTTAAAATAAATCGTTATTAAAAATAAAACTTTATTTTGGTATAAATATTTCTTGACCACCAGTAACTGTAAAATAATTCATTTGTAAAAAAATCTATAAATACAACATTTTGAACTTCAAAATCTTTGTCATCTTAATATATTGAAGCAGTTTTCATTTTGAAATGACAATATTGATAAGAAAAAACAACATTTGCTCCCTGTTCCTCTTAACTATTTTTTATTTCAATATATGAAAATTTAGTGAGGAAGTATTTGATCTTATAAGTGGGTTACCCAATGTAATTAAGGGACACGCGGGGAATGGGTTCTACTTACACTGGTGTCCAAAAGTTAAGCACAATTGATAATTATGTGAATAAAGAAGGAACTGTAAATAAGAATGGCGGGAAACGTGATATGCGAGTGTAAAATGGTTATAAAATAAGGAAGCAAATCAAAAGAATGATAATAATTAATTTTATTATCCAAATTAGTAGTTTGAAAGAAAACCCAGCATAGCAAGAATTCACACTTTAAAGAAAAAAATGAAAAAAAAAAAACATTAAATAAAATACTGATGCAGCAGTTTAATAAGGCGTGTGGTCACCTCTGACAGCCAGGCACGCTGCACAGCGATTTACCATACTTGCTATGAAATAATGAATGAGTTGTGGGCTCAAACGGTTCCAAGCTTCTTGGACAGCTCTCTTCAGTTCTGTAACGGAGCTTGGTGGGTGCGAAAGGGCTGCAATTTGTCTCCCGAGCATATCCTATACATGCTCGATAGGGTTTAAATCTGGGAGTTCACAGGCCACGACATGCGCTGGATATTTTCCGTTTCAAGGAAGTCATCAATCAGCACCGCTCGGTGACATGGCAAATTAACATCCATAAATATAAAGTCAGGACCGACAGCACCTTGAAACAAGCGAACATAAGGCTCAAGAACTTAGTCTCTGTATCTTTGAGCAGTCACAGACCCCGTGTCAAAGAAATGGAGGTTTGTGCGGCCGTCCATCATGATGCCTGCCCATACCATTACTCTCTTTGATGGAAAATGATGTCTTTCCGTTATGTTTCTTGGTTCAAAACGTGTTCCACGTTCTCTCCATATCGTTACCCGCCGAGATTCACTACTCAGACTAAACCGGGACGCGTCACTGAACATCACATTGGCCCAATCTCCTAAACTCCAGTTTTGATGTTTCAAACGAGCGCGTTTATGCGCAGATGTGAGGGGAATGCAAACTGCTGGTCTTCTGGCATACAGGCCAGCATGATTGAGTCTCCTGTAAACAGTTTGTCTCGAAATTCGTATTCCTGTGGGGACTGTGAGCGCCGAACCCAGTGCTCTGGCAGTACTGCCCCTCTGACGTCGCGCACTTATTACCAGACATCGGTCTTGGCGAGGGGATGTGACTCTTGGTCGTCCTGATACTGGTTGTCGGGTAACATCTCTCGTTCTTTGAAACCTCTGCCACAGTCTTGAGATCAGAGACTGGTCCACATTCAGAATTCGAGACACTTCGGTTTGTGATCGTGAGGATTCCAGCATTCCAACGATTCTAAACATGTCCAATTGGCGTCTTTGTGCCATCATTCATCTTGTTTGATGGTTAACAACGTTCCTTCGCACAACAGTTGCACGAAACTTATCTGAACTGCCTATGCTGCGTGAATCGGTTTCTCCACGTTCCGACATGAGCCGGTGTTTCGCGCAGGACGTAGTCGACTGAGAAGTTTTGCATAAACCCAATGTTTCTTCTTCATCCAATTAATATCCGCAAGAAATTTGGAATAATTTTACGAATATTTACACCATGTTTTTCGCGTTTTACGATTTATGCTTAACTTTTGGACACCAGTGTAGTTACTAGTCTACTAGTTAGTTAAAACACGTTTACTGGACAAAACACACATTTACATACATAACTAGAGAACTGACATTTAGATTACATTTGAAAGGGATTGAAGCGCATGTTCGTACGTCCTTACAGTTCGGAAGATTGGCCATCACTGAAGATAGTTCTACCAACTAGAGGGCGTAAAGTCTTTTTACTGTTAATAAGGGAAGAGTCTAAGAAGAGGGTGATTACTATCTCCCCCTGTGGATCCGACGACATCCCGGCGAGAAGACAGAATCAGAAGAATTAGCTCTAGTAGTAGTAGCTTTTGTTGAGGGATGGATGGTTCCGTTGGAAATTGCTGTTGAAGCAGTTGACGGACTTGGAACATGTTTATTTTGTGTTGATGTGGAAGCAACTTTTTATGGTCAACCTGTTTTTCGAAGTGGAGCTACCGAAGTGGACCGGTCCATATCTTTGAAAGGTATTAAAGCAGAAGTATGGTAAGTAGATATCGGTTCAGATTTATTGGCAAAGACTTGTTATAACATAAGAAGTGGGTGACTTTTGGGTGAGAATTAAAAATGGACTGTCACGCTTTGGCATGAACTTGGAAGTTTTCTTGTTCTTTGCATTACTGATGGGATGTTAAGTTACCCAAACTTTATCTCCAGGAGAATAATAGACTGGACGTCGATTTTTGTCATATTGCCTTTTTCGTTTATCTTGTTTTGTTTCTATTCTTTCTCGTATGTTTTCCGTAATAGTTGCGTGGCCGCGGTGGCCAAATGATCTAGGCATCAGATCATGGCTAGCGTGTCAAGAGTTCGATCCCAGTATCACTAATGATCCGCCGTGTAGGGGAGCGATGCACGTTAAATCTGTCGAGAGCTCAAACGTCCTCCCGTTGGTGTGGTGTGGTAGTCAGTAGAGGGGATGCCAGCTCAGGTGTCGTCCGCGTCACTTGACTATGGTTCAAAATTACGCGGACGGTCGCCAAAAACCCTCGTGTTGCTAATCAGTGCGACGTTAATATTCACTCACTCCGTAATAGTTGCAAAATGTTTTAAAATAAGGTGTTATTTCGGCAACGAAGTGGTCATTGTGAACGACGCTATTGAAATCTTGTACCACATCGTCTACAGTTCGTAGCTCTCTTCCGAATAGTAGGTAAGCAGGAGTGTTGCCTATAGTGTCACAGACAGTTGTATTCATTGCAAAACGAATGACTGGGAGTTTGGAATACCAAGTAGAATGATCGTCTCCAACAAGTATAGCAAGTCGGGGTTTAAGGTCTCTGTTTTTTCGCTCTACTGGATTAGATTGTGGTGAATAAACTGGTATTAAGTTTTGATTTCTATTTAAAGTAAAGTACTGTTGTAGAACAGTACTGACAAACTGTGGCCCGTTGTCACTGATAATTCGTCTTGGATGCCATGACGCATGAAAACTTCTTCTATAAGAGTTGTAGCACAATGACGAGCACTGGCTTGAGAAAGGGTAAATAACTCAACCCACTTTGTGGTACAATCCTCGAAAATGAACATCCATTGCTTACCTGTGTCAGTTTGAGGCAATGGCCCAAATAAATAAATAGCAATTACTTCAAATTTCTGTGAGTAGACTGGAGTTTTAAGCAAACCAGCAGGCTTTTGGTTTGCAGCCTTAAAACGAGAACATTCTGGTCATTTCTTAATATATGTTGTGTGGTTAAGGGTAGACACACTAAAAAGTGATTTTAAGGTCTTAACAGATGTGACTGTCATTCAATTTCATCAGCTTAAGAAAGTGTGATTGAGCTCTAACTTCGTAGTTTTAAATCCTGCAATATTTTGAGATTCAGCGCATTGTTTAATTATTCCAAGTTTATAAATTGCATATGAAGAGTATGCCATTGTTGCGATCCCCCACCTGATTTTCTTTGACCCTGTGTATTAATTTGCTGTGCGTCCAATAACTCAATACTAATGAGTTTCGTTCGGTATTCTTATGAGTGAGTGAATATTAACGTCGCACTATTTAGCAACACGAGGGCTTTAGGCGATAGACCGCGTAATTTTGAACCATGGTCAAGTGACGCGGACAACACCTGAGCTGGCACCCCCTCTCCTAACTACCACACCACATCACACCAACGGGAGGACGTTTGAGCTCTCGACAGATTTAACGTGCAACACGGCGGGTATTCAGTGGTACTGGGATTGAACTCATGACATGCTAGCCATGATCCGATGCCTATACCACTTGGCTACCGCGGTCACCATTTCTTCGGGGGAAAGGGTATGAAATCTTCGTAGATTAGGAGCACGTGGTCGTATTTGGTTGATACAGTGCACCAAGGGGTCAACAAAGAGAGACAAGTTTAAGTCCTTGGCACACAGAGCTTCTTGATGAATAATAAAATTTTACTTGAAAACTTTTCTTCCCAAATAATTTTCAAGCAATGCAACAAAACCTTATATTCTGCCAACCATGCAAGGCACTCCATCTATGCAAACACTATCTAATTTTGTCCATTCCACTTGTTAACTTCAATTACATTTTTAAGTTCCTAAAAATGTCTTCACCTGTAGTTAAAAACTAGTTGTGGCGCAAATCACACAAGAAGATCTTCCACATTATCAAAAATATTGTTCGTGTAACGCACAAAGATGCTTAACTGCGCATTGTCTGTGATATCAAAGCTTTCATCCAAAGTTAATGAAAGATATTTGCAATTTTGAAGTCCAGAGACAATTTGCGTTCCAACATCCTGGTCCATGTCATCTGTACGAAGCATGATGGTATTTCTAGACAAAGCTATTTTATCAACCACATTTTTGACATTAAGATCACGGACATTTTTGACGAAAATTGAAAGGCTACTTATTATTATCTCCTCTACGTCAGAATTTGTTTGTTTCTTGTGGGCTAACAACAAAGAAAGTTCATAAGAAGCCTTCACCATAGTTTCCATTTCGACATTTCTCTCCATTTCACAAAGCTTGTTTGCCTGCTAAATATTTTTTTAAATTTTTTTATTGATAAATTAAGTTTGCAAATTTGATTCAACAAGATATTTGCTGTTGAAATCACTATGCAGTTGTTTGAAATGACGGTTCAAGTAAAATTTTTTTGGAACTGCTATACAAATTCCACATATCAAACTAACAGGCTTGGAAGCATTTTGATGTGTAAATAAGACATCAAAATCTTCCCAGACAATTTTAAAATCACATTCTACAATATCCTCTTCATAATTTCTTTTCAATGTCGAAGGTTTACCCATAAACACATTGAAAATAAAAAAAAAATTAAGCAACTACGCTCAAGCTAAAATCTAAAAACAATTTTTTAGAAAAGGAAAAAAAAAAAGGCTTAAGGTCTTGCTAAACAGAGTTCAAAATCAACCGAGTCGGACAGCTAGAAACAATTTGCCGATGTTACGCTATAAATTTTCTAGGCTCCGAATCCAGCATTCTGATTAGTCATGGATGCAAGTTCACACTCTCTCTGCTACTTTGTGCAGATAGAATTACTTCTACCGTATCAATAACTGCTCTCCTAATATATTGCAGAATTACTTCTTGACATTACAGAAATCGTAAATAGCCAGCAAATTCAGAAAAACATTTTTATCTGACATCACGCTGACAGCCAATAGCTATAAACTTCAGCACTACAAGGGGAAGCTGAATCTTGAATGGAAATCCAAGATGTTAAAAATTAACCACCCCGAGAGAGGGTGACTTTTTTGGGCAGATTCAACCGTCTGAGAGAAAGAATTTATATATTTTTATTCTCACGTTACACAACATTCTTCTCGGAACATTACAATGCTGTAGAATTGTAAGTTTAGGAGCATGATCTTCTCTTTGGCGCTATACTGAAGAAAAGAAAAAAATCTAGCTTCGCGCCTTTAAAATGTCATGCTGTTTTTTACACATTCTCTTCATGACAATTATCTATTATAATTCAGTATTATTTTCATAAAATGTTTGCAACTTTTCAATAATTCTTCGCGTGCCACAGTTACGAATCCCGCATGCCACAATGTGGTACGCGTGTTGCTGGTTGTCCACCCCTGATCTAGAGTTATTAGGTTAAAAGTATTATACTAACACATGGACCATTAATCAGATCTTTTGAAATATTCCATAAGATTAAAAGACACTTGCAAAGTAATAGTTTACTGAATTATAGATAAATTAAAAAGAAGTGATGTTCAAGCAGTTTTGTAAAAAATTATCGAATCAATTTTATCTTAATTATTTATTTGAGTTCATTTATTAAAATTACATTTTCTTTCTTCTGTTTTTAGTTAATATTATAACTAATTATAAAATGCACTTGTATATATATACAAGGGGTGATCAAATGAAAAGGTACGAAACGACATAAAAATGAAACAGTTAAATATTTGCATATTCCGCCAAGGGAGAATGTAGCGAGACATCTCGGGATGCCATTGGAGACTCTGACTGGGATCGGATCATGCGCGGGTGCCCGCATGCGCAGGAGAGAGCAAAGGCTCTTATAAAAAGCGGCGTCCAAATGATGCGAGCACAGAATTACTCGAGCACAGAAAAAGCATTAACTCCGATGTGTACTGTGAGACACTCCGACGCCTACGCAGGTCCATCAAGATCAAAAGACCGGGGCTGCTCACGGAGGGTGTGGTTCTGCTCCATGATAACGCGCGTCCACACGTCTCCAGAGTCACACAAATGGAACTGGACAAGTTCCAATGGGAGAAGTTGGACCATCCGTCCTACAGTCCGGACATGTCACCCTGCGATTTCGATGTGTTTGGTCCACTGAAGAAACACCTGAAAGGAAAGCGCTTCAACTCGGACGACGTACTCAAGGACACTGTGAAGGACTGGGTCTCGTCACAGCCACAGGAATTCTGGGAACATGGAATCCTGCGGCTTGTTCATCAGTGGGAACGTTGTGCTCAGGCCTATGGTGTATATTTTGAATAAAGTCTATATTTGTACCCACCGTGTCGTTTCGTACCTTTTCATTTGATCACCCCTTGTATAATATAGTTTTAAAAAAAACTAAAAAACACGCTTTTATACTGAATCGAACTAAAAAGTAAAAAAAATGAATCTTAATATAAGAATAAAATGACTAACGAGAAAATTAATGTCATTGGGGTAAAAGCGTGGGGTGTTCCATAAATGTATCAATTGTTATAATTTCTAACTTCTATTCCGAAAAAGCTCCATTAGTGTAAAAATGTAGTACAAAGCACCCCACGCTTTTACCACAATTACATTAATTTTCTCGTTAGTCATTTTATTCTTATATTAAGTATTATTTTTTTACTTTTTAGTTCGATTCAGTATAAAAGCGTGTTTTTTAGTTTTTTTTAAAACTATAATTTATTTTTCATTTTTTAGTTCGAACTACAATAAAAGCGCGTTTTTAGTTATTTAAACTATCATTTACTCATTGTTGAATTTATCCTTGAGTTTGATATTTGAAGCTGGAATTACGTGGCTGTGGAATTAGTCTTACTCTTCAATGGATATTATTTATTCTTTCCGTTTACGGGGCCTCGGCTGAGTCCCGTATCGTTATATTAGATTCCGTCTCTATAGAACAGGTCAAATAAATAAAAGTGTGTTAAGAATAAAAAGTTCAAATTTAAAAAAAAAATTTAATGTACCATGTTTTTATAACGTACAAAAAAGTATAAAATTCCTCCTTTTCGTTTTTTTTCCCTTCCCTTCCACATTTACATGCATTGTCATCCACTTCTGAGCTATGGTCCAAATTTCAAGTCCCTAGCTCATCTGAAAGTCACACAGTTTAAAATCAATTACAAAATTCCACCCGGACAGACAGTAAAGAAAGCAAGTTAATAAAAACATGGTAATATGCGTTAATCGTTTTTTCACTTTTTAAACTTAATTCCTGTAATGTTAATTCGTATCATCACTTCTAAACATGTTGCTTTATAAAAATAAAAGATATTTAGCAGTTGGAACGTAAATTATTTTTTAACTAACTAAAATTAGAGTTAGCGGGTCTACAGCGCGTAGCGCTTTTACCCAGGTTGAGAGAAATAGCAAATCCATGTAAGAAGGTTTAGAAAATCAAGTAGCCCCCGGCGTGGGGGGCGGAGGAATTGGCTCCCAAGTGGCCGAAATTATTTTTTGATAAGCACCAGCCTTTTTTTATTTTCATAAAAAAGTTTATACTATGGAAAGAAATTATCAACACACACCCACCCTCCACTTTCTCAGATACAGAACACTTTTTTGTTTGTTTTATTTCTGTTAACCGCAAGTGTACTTTATACATGTGCATATAATTAGCTTTAAATTCAAAACACTCACTGTAGGGTTATATCTTATTCTTTTAGACGCTAAATCTGAAATTAATCGCCAAATCTGGAAATGATGTATGAAATTAGTTGCCAAATCTAATAATGGTAAATAGAATTAGTCGCCAAATTTAAAACTAGAAAATGCAATAAGTCGCCAAATCTGGAAGTGGAATATGAAATTATCGCCAAATCTGATTATCATTATTCCTGACGATCCTAAAAAGGACAATGGAACAAAATTATGAAATTATTGTATTGTCATCGGTCCTTGACAAGTGTGCAAAATTTCGAATAAATCTGACCTTTTAAAGTGGGTAAAAATCGAGTTCGAAGATTCCGTTACATGCAAGTGAAACTTATAAAAGCGTGTTAAAAAGAAGTTATTTTACATTTCGAATGGGGAAAAAAAATTGTTAAAATATAAAAAAAATTATCTCTTACCATATTTAGCTCAATTTAAGACACCAAAGAATAATTGAGCTAAATACCTCAAAACATACTTTATGAATGAAATATGCATATAGCAAGATTTTTTAAAATTTTAGTCTGCACAAAAACAAAATTTTTAAGTTCAACAAAATGTCCTTTAAATGTATTTTAAAAAATTTGTTATATTTTCTGTATTAGGTGTGATATATTCACTTATAAAGTATAATTCCACATAATTCTACAATGAAAGCAATACCCATTTAGGAATTATAATATAATTTACTTATAGAAATCTACAAATGATAGTAATACCTAAAATATATGCAATTATATTTATCAAAATTAATACAGATATGCCATTACACGTAATAATCATAATAAAACTAGAGTGGCCAACCCACTGCCCGCTTGAATAATTTTGCAACTTGAGACTCACCACAAATTTACAAAATACTATTAATTTGTACAATATTTTTGCAGTCAATGTAGAATTTTGTAATAAATCAATCCCATAACTATTTTACAATGTTGTTTCTGTTTTTATATATACTTAGAAGTGAGCAGTATTGCATTGCAAAGACCCACCCCCCTCTCACAGCATCACCTTTGATTCCTGTAAGTTCATCACTCAATTGCTAGAGTTTGGCATACTTAAGTATGCACAGAGCAATGCACCAGCCACTCACTATTGACAACATTTGTCTCAGTTTCAACCAAAAATTTAATTCCTGGTTTCGTTTTATGTGCTGTGGCTGCAGGAAATTATTTTATCTTCAACAAAAACATTCAGGTAATATAAATTCCATTAAAATAAAGATGAACTTAATTTAAAAATTAAACCATCACTGTGTTCAAGGAATACAATGTTAAAAAGGCATCATGAAATGAAAATTTAATGGTTATTTGAAATTTAATAGAGAATTGAAACAGTCAGAGCTCAAAAAATTTAATTTGCAATTAAAGGTACAACAAAATATTTTTGGTCCAGCATTACAGCAACCATCCAAAATATTATTAAGACAAGCTATTCTGTTTTATTTTTAAATATTTAAAATGAAAATATTTTCACACATCGAATTTATTAAAGGTTTGAAATCTACTGTGAAAAAAGTTATTTTTTAGAACTTAAGTCTGTCTCGGCAAAAAGTTTGTCCTAATAATTACATTACAAATGAAGTTATCGTAAGACTGCAAGATCAGATTCGAATTTCAAATACTTCCCTTAGCATTTCAAGAAAGTACAGATATTTCAGACACAGCTCAACTTGTAGTATTCATTTGTGGAGTAAATAAATCATTTCAAGTTAATGAAGAAATACTAAATTTGAAAGGTTCTGCCGAAAAATGTTTATGCAAAAACAACTTGTGTTTGGAAATTCTCTTTGGAATAACAACGGATGGGGCACCTGTTATGATCAGTAAAGTAAAAAGGCCTTTGAAATTACTGATTGATAAATTGGAATCCAACAACAAAACTAATAACTGCTGCCAAAGAGATGATTTAATTATAATCCACCCTTTAACTAATCAACAAAATCTATGAGTCCAAGTATCGATGAATCATGTTATGCCAGTAGTCATAAAAACAGTGAATTACCCCCCCCCCCATTCGACGACGTATACTTTCGCATCAATAATGTAAGGAGTTCCTAAAAGAAGTAAATTGTTAATATGGTGACACACATCTCAGTTGTGTCAAATGGTTGAGTCGCAGAAGATGTTTACAGCTATTTTGTGAGTCCCGACAAAACAGTACCTTCATTATTAATAACAAGCAAACACCAGCAACAGAATTAAGAAATGACGAATGGTTACAAGATTTAGGGTTTTTTGTAGTTATCATCGAAAAAAAATCAATTAAATACATCATTACACGAAAAAGAAAAGTTAGTAATCAATGCAGAAAGAAATTATTGTTCTTTGAATCTCAATGGGAAAATAATAATGTTCAACACTTTCCAACGATGAATAAATTTTAAAAATTCAAAATGTATTAGTAAGATTAACTATGCAAAAGAAATATGCAAACTTACAGATATCTCCCTTTCATGTTGATGTTGTGTTGGTCCCAGAATATCTCCCAATGCAAATGATTGACTAACAGTGCAATAATGAATTAAAATATATTTTTGAAACATCAGAATTCAAAATAGATTTTTATGACACTTATGTTACAAAACAAAACATTTTCCAATTAGAGATATCTGGCACAAAAAGTTACATGAGCTTTTTGATGAACTTATAACTGGGATATGTCTCCCCCCCCCCCTCAAAAAAAAGAGGAGATTTATCTAAAGTAAATCATGTATAGACTTACAGGACAAAAATCTGCAACATCAATTACACTGTGCAAATGCACGCAATGAGAGCAACTTGCAAAAACTAAGTAAAAGAGTTGAGAAATAAATTACTAATTAAATAAATTAAACATCATTTCTCATCACTACATTATCATTAAAGAATTATCTATATTTGAATACATGAAACCTAATGAACATAGTAATAAAAATTCATTCTGTTTTAAATTTTCTCTCCAATTAATGTTTGTAATGGTATATAATTTTATATGCAGTCCGCAGGATTGAATGCTTTTCTGCAGAGGACTGGAAGGTCATTTCAATTGGCCGCAGTTGGTATAAAAGAATACAGCACAAATGTATTAAAAAAATTAAAACTTGCCATCTTTCAAGAAAAAAATTGCTAAAGCATGTTATAATTCTTTTATTTTATGTTCATGTATTATTCACTTATGTCCAGAAATGACACAAATTTATAAAATTCCTTCAACTATTATTTGCAAAGGTGAAAATTAATTTTCAAGTGATGCCTTTGTGCAAAAACGTAATGAAAATTTTAACAATTCTAAGGCTTAAAGACTTCTTGAGAGAAAATAATTAAAATTATATTTTGAAAAATAAATAGTTAAATATACATATAATGATAAAGCTTCAAATGTTTAAACAGCATTAGTGAGCACAAATGTGTACTTAAGTCACAAATTTGAGAGAAAGTCGTTTCAGAAAATGCACACACATACACAAAACTTTTCCTTGGTATGGATAAATAAATGTCTATTTATATTACACAACTTTGATACAAAATGATACTGTGAATAATTCACAAACTTGACACTTTTCTTGAATGGTATGAATGTGCAAATATTATAATTTATTAATCTGATTCAATGGCAAACAGCATAAAAAAGACACAATATAATTAACAGAAATGATTGCTTTCCCTTAATATATACATATATGTAAATATACATTTTAGAACCAATTTGAGAGAAATTCCTTTAAATTACACGACATTGCAAATATGAGGCTTTCCATTCATATGATTACGTAAATGACTTTTTAAATAATTGTTTCGAGAGAAAGCCTTGTGGCATATTTCACAAACGTAAGGCTTTTCCTTAGTATGAATACGTAAATGACTTTGTAAAGAACTGTTTCGAGAGAAAGCCTTGTGGCATATTTCACAAACGTAAGGCTTTTCTTCAGTATGAATACGTAAATGTACTTTTAAACTACTGCTTCTAGAGAAAGCCTTGTTGCATATTTCACAAACATGAGGTTTTTCCTTGCTATGAATACGTAAATGCTCTCTTAAATTACTGATAAAAGAGAAAGCCTTGCTGCATATTTCACAAACATGAGGCTTTTCCTCGGTGTGAATACGTAAATGACTTTGTAAATGTCCACTTTGACAGAAAGCCTTACTGCATATTTCACAAACATAAGGCTTTTCCTTGGTATGAATACGTAAATGTGTATTTAAACCAGAATTTTGTGAGAAAGCCTTATTGCATATTTCACAAACATGAGGCTTTTCCTTGTTATGAATACGTAAATGCATAGTTAAATCACAATTTCGTGAGAAACCCTTGCTGCATATTTCACAAACATGAGGCTTTTCCTTGGTATGAATGCGTAAATGCACCTTTAAGGAACCACTTTCAGAGAAACCCTTGTAACATATTTCACAAACATGAGGCTTTTCCTTGGTATGAATACGTAAATGTCTCCTTAATTGACTAGTTTGAGAGAAAGCCTTGTTGCATATTTCACACACATGAGGCTTTTCTTTAGTATGAATGCGTAAATGTATTTTTAAGGAAGCACTTTCAGAAAAAGTCTTGTTGCATATCCCACAAGCATGAGGCTTTTCCCTGGTATGAATACAGAAATTACTTTTTAAACGATCGCTTTGAGAGAAAGCCTTGTTACATATTTCACAAACATGAGGCTTTTCCCTGGTATGAATACGTAAATGACTTTTTAATTGATCGCTTCGAGAGAAAGCCTTATTGCATATTTCACAACCATGTGGCTTTTCCTGGGTATGAATACGTAAATGTAAATTGAAATAATAACGGCGACTGAAAGCCTTGTTGCATATTTCACAAACATTAGGCTTTTTGTTGGGCAGATTACTCAAATGATGTTTTAAGATATCCTTTTGAGAGGAAGTCATCTTGTAAGTTAAGAAGATTGAAAATCTCAGGTAAGATCTTGTAAATCCTTATTAACTTTTAAGTGATATGATAAGGGTGCATCCTTTTTGTGGAATGTGGTTTATAAATATATTATTTCTAATGAGTTGAATGCAATACTAAAATCTAGTTGTATTTTAAATTAATGCACAAAATGAAATTCAGCTGAATATGACGTTTTTAAATTAAATAAGATACCATCAAACTATTTTCAGTTTAGTTGGATGAAAATATTTTAAAATATACTCCAATTAGTACAAAATTGCACAAACACATGGAAATTTTTACCAAAAAAATACATTCTCTACTTAAATTTATTGAAATCTATTAAGGTATTTCACAATACCTGTATTAAAAATTTCCTTAGTGCAAAACTCAGAAAGGACAGGGACCAATTTATGTTCCATCAAACAGTAAGCCTCAGGGAATGATAAATAGTACGCTGTCCTTCTATAACTGGTGAATGATAGGCATGAAGTAACAACCGTTCAAAAAAGCAATACTTTTGGTGATGAGCCATATAGTTTGAACTAAATGTTTTTAGCATGCAGTTGAAGATGTTTGAAACAGCAAAAAAATCTTTTCTCCTATTGGATATCTTAAGAGTTTAAGACATTATAAGTTCGAAATATTTCATTCAAAATGTACAGGACTAAACTGCTTTTCCGTGAAAGACTTTATTACAAAACTGTTCAGCAGTCAGCATCATTCAAATGAAAATATATTGACAATTTTTATGTAGAATATTTTCAATAATTGTTTTCAAAAGCTACTGATGTACTGTCTTATCAGAAAAAGAAAATAGTACTTAGAAATCTAAATTTCTAAGAATCTCTTTAATTTCCACTTAAAAATCTTCAGCCTTAAACATAGAAAACTTTGCTAAAACATTCCATAGTTAAGCAATTCATCTTTTCTCTAAAAAATTTTATAATTTTTCTTCAAGACATCTTGAATTTTTTCTATGCATCTGATTTTCTACCTTTTGTCAGTTTGATTCTGTAATTCTACCACTTGTCAAAATTGTCCTCTTTTTCTGAAAATAAAAATAGCCATCAGTATCCTTTTTGAAATTATGAAAAAACATAATGCAACTAGAATATAAAGTTAAACAAAATAACATCACAGTTTCTAATTTTTAGCGAAACAATATCTATTGACATTCTCTGCTGTACTATGATATACAATTCAAAACATTCATTAGTGCTTTAAATTTTCCAATGCAAATACTTATTTAAAATTGCATGAGAACAAAATTTTATGCACATATTTCACAGTATATCATGCTACATTAGAGATTCAAATAATTTCCATTCACAGGATTATTCCATTTATTTGCCCTGTCCCCCAAAAAAAATCATCTCCACTTTTCCTTTAAAACCTTTTTTACTATCAAATTATAACGTTATTACACAATTTATATGATATAAAAGCTTGTTTCAAGATTTAAGTACTGGTATTTACTTAGTTTGAAAATTTTAAAAATTAAAATCATTCAGATAAAGTTGTTTAATTTACTTGTTTATCTACACAGGTAAATCTCGTGACAAACTTTTTATCATATAAATTGTGTAATGACATTATAAGTTGCTACTAAAAAAGT
Organism: Trichonephila clavata; assembly: GCA_019973975.1. Taxonomy (NCBI): domain Eukaryota; kingdom Metazoa; phylum Arthropoda; class Arachnida; order Araneae; family Nephilidae; genus Trichonephila; species Trichonephila clavata. The sequence goes on from BMAO01035018.1 coordinate 19,909, forward strand.
TTTAAAGGAAAAGTTTATTTTTTTCTTTTCAGCGCGTTTAAATAAAAGTTTGTTTTTTTAAAATGTTTTTTTTTTTAATTTTATTTTTTAAATTTTAGTTATTGCTGTGGACAGGTTTCTCAGCCTGTTCATCTCATTCAACGCTGATTCGCCATCCGTGGTTGAGCTGAATCAATTCTCGCAAAAAGGGTATTAGACAATAAACACAATTTTTTTTTAAATCCGTAATTTGTAAGCAATTTTTTCAATCCTCTTGCCGATTTTGGGTAATATTGTTCTACACACGGAAAAAAAGTTTCGTGAGATTATCTTCATAAATGACAAAGTTTTCTCCACTTAAAATCATCGGTACATTATCATATTTTTTGCCAAATCTTTTTTCGAGTATTTCAGAACCTTCTTTTGTATAAATCAAGAAATTTTCGAATAAAAATTGTTGTATCTGTCACATAGATTTTCCAGGCGAAATATAAACGGCAACCATTAATATGTATTGCCCATTCTCGGAATCGCAAAGTGCAATGCACAGTATATACACATTGAACTTTTCACTAAATCCATTCAATTTCACTAATAAGATATACACAGCACTATACTAGCAGTATATCTGTATAGCTACAGATATACTGCTATAAGCATGTCGGTGACACGAACTAATGAGATTTCACCCATCCATAAAGTGTCCAAGGCGAACAGCACACTGCACATGCGCCAGTCAGAGCATGTTGGTGACGCAAAACCCATAAGATTTTCCCCTACCAAAAAGTGCCCAATGCCGCTAAAGAAGTTTTCACTTCAAAAAAGACAAGAGTTGGTCTCACAAACCCCAATTTCACCTTCCTTCCAAAAAACGATCATCGAAGAACTCGGATCCACTATTGGAGCAACGGAGAAAGCTTAGGAAAGCAGTTCAACTTTTCGCGCCAGTAGCAAACACCGAACTCCATCTTTTCAGTTCAGTACAGTGATAGCACTGTATCATTGGAGGTTTGGCTAACGCTTTATGCTCCGACAAAATTTGATGATTATAGTAAATTTAGATTTTATTGATTGATATTTTAGAACCTATTGGTTGATATTTTAAAATCTATTTGTTGATATTAAGAATTCTACTTTTTGGACATGCTCTATTGTTTTACAATTTGCTATTTTTGGAAAGGACCATTCTCCGTGGTTGGAGATAAAATTTTCCAAAATTTCTGGTTGCGCTTTGTATCTGCTGCAGGTTAAAATGAAATGTTCACTTGTTTCTGGCACCTGACATTCCGAACACAATGGAGAATCTGTTTGTTTAAAAAGAAAATAAATATCATTCAGTGGTAGTTTTTTTGCTTGCATCTTATTAATCAACACCTCTGACTTTCTATTGTTTGCTGTCTGTCTATTCCACTTTTGAAGATGTGAAATATAATTATAATTTTGATATCTTCTACTTCCTGTCCATGCCTCTCCATTTTTATTCTAATGCTGTTTTTCGTGATATGCATGTAATTCTTCCACTGAAATCCAAGGAATAATACTCCAAGCATCTGGAGAGGTCTTGGATCTAATTTATCAACTTCTTCATTGATCTCTATTCCTTTATGAGCCGGTACCCAAACGAATGTGATGGATTGAACTATTTGAAGATTCTCTTGCAAAGCTGAACTTAAATTTAAAATTATCATATTGGATTTTCTATTAATATTTTGGATACTTTTTAAAACTGATAAACTCTCCATCAGGATAACATAGCTTTCTGCTTCTGTAACCCAATTTTGTATTGCAGTCCATATGGCTATAGCTTTGGCTGTGAAAATTGAAATAAACTCTTTCAGTAGGAAATTTGTTGGACATTTTTCTTGGGAATTAAAATTCCTATTGTCTGATTTGTACTTTTTGAGCCATCTGTTGCTATTAGGATACTGTTATTGAAATTTGTTTGGATGTAATGTAATCTATAAACATATTTTGTACTATGATACCTGGGAAAACTTTGTTTTGAAAAGACAGTTCATGTGTACAGATGTTTATTTTAAGGCTTTCATAGATCCGTGGAGGCGGAATCCATTGAATATCCACTTTAGAAATGCAGAGTTCTTGGAGGAGGTTGACTGTCTTTTGAAAAATACTGGTTTCTTTTATTTCATTAGTGTCCCAAAATAATCTTGCATTCGGTGACCAGTTCTTTAATGCTAGTTGTTTAGTTAAAAATTTTTGACAAAGGAGATTATGACGATTATTAATATTGCTATTCATAGATTCTGCCATTAATAAATCTACCGGGGTGTTTCTTGGAAGACCTAGAGCTAATCGCAAGGCAGCATTGTATATCGGTTCTAGTTTCTGTCTATTGGTACTGCTAGCAAAGGAAAATAGTTAGCTTCCATAGTCAAAGATAGAGTGGATTGTGGCATTTATAATTATAAGTGCAGTAAATTCCAATTTAAACACAGTAAAATTTATCTCTAGAATTGAAATAAAAACTTATGATATACTGACACTTATTTTAAAAAAATGACTAGACTTTAAATAAAAAATATATACTGATACTTATATATACCAATTAACTTAAAATGGAAATAAATGAAAAAAAGTCAATATGTATCATTACTTACACCTGCTTATAACACCAATGAGCTTATTTTAAAAAATTGTTCTACGCAAAAATTTGCAAACAGTTCAAGCCACCACAGAAATACATTATTTCTTTTTTAGACATGACTGGTGATAAAATTTGGAAAAGTAGTCAGATATCTTTGTATAGTGACTAAAACATTATGTGGTTAATAATTCAATAAATCTAAATAAAATTCTTTAATTACATACAAAATTTCATGGTGGAAAACACCTGGGTGCCAAGTTTTTCATGTTAATATGTGATAAAATTTTAGTTGTTTTCCATTGAACACTGTAAGAAAACTGAAACACAGTTACAGATTTTTTTCATTTTAGACATTATTCATATTAATTGAATTCATGTACAAGGTAAAAACTTTTTCAAACTTTTAAACTTATTGAAGGATGGAATGGTTTTTTTTAATGCAATTAATCATGTCTCAATAATGTGTATTTACTTACATTTTTTATTTCACTCTATTTAACTTTCAAGTTTCATAAAAAAAAATAAAATCTACTATTCATAAATAGTAGGGTTTGCAGCCCCGGGATCCCGAAATCCCTGAGGTTTTTTCAAATCCTGGGATTTAATTTTTGTCTGAATTATATTTTGAAATTTTTTTTCTAAGTATTGTGTGAATCTGGTATTACATTTAATGTATCTTATTTACTTTTTTTGTACTGTATACAGTTATAATGTTAGTTTGCTTACGTGTTGAACCTTGAAGGTTTCAAGGCAGGTGTGTATGTTAAACCGTGAAATTTCATATGTTTTCTCTTATTTTCATCTGTAACTTTCTCCCCATCATGAGTGGTGCCAGAAAACAGAAATTTTTCCCACCCTCAGGATGTCCGGTGTTAGCTAACTTGGACCGAGGCATTTAGACTTTTTGGAAGTTATCTAGTAGGGTTTTCAGCCGCGGGATCCCAGAACTCCAAAACCCCTGGATCCCGGTATTTTTCTAATTCAGAAATCCTGGGATTTAATTTTGTTCTAATTATATTTTTAAAAAAATTTTCTCATCAAAATTTTCCAAGAACTTAATTTTTTGAAAATTTATATTCTGTTTATGAAATATGTACATAGAATTTTTTTGAGCAATTATAAGTGCTATATGTAAAAAAATATCACAGTATGGGAGAACGTAACAAAGATCTAAGTGGCTCACTGCAATGCTTACACAATAATATAAGCAACATCACAAGAATAGATTTTGTCACAGTTCATTCCTCAATTAAATACCGCTCGAAATAGCGGACCTGTGTGGAAGATTTAAGACACTTCAAATCCCATTGCATTACTAACAGCTCATGCAACTGGATCTTCAATTTCAAATGAGGTAACACTTGAAGTTGATTTACATTCTGATTCAATAACTGGATCAGTTTATATACAAAAACCATTAAGTGTTGCAGAAGAACTAAATAAATTTATCAAAGAGGTATATCCACTAATGCAGTCTATTAGATTTGAGACACTGTCATTAAAAAATCAAAAAGAAATTTATCTTTTTAGAAAATGGAGGGAGACCTGGTGACTACCTGAAAAGAACATACTCCTATTTAATGACGATAATACCTACTAGTAAAGAGTTCGAATGTGCACTTTCTATGGGCAGAACAATTTGTAACAAAAATAAGAAGCCGTTTCAACGACGGAGGAGCTGTATTTTTATAAGCTTATTTACAGAAACACAAGAAATGCTTTCTTTTAAATTTCATTATGTACTATTTTTATATGTTTTTTATGATGAATTAATTTTTTGTTTCCTTAAAATAAAATTAAATCAATTTTTAATTATATTTTCAGTTTTATTATGTAATTTCAACTATGCTAATATCTAAGTATTTTTAATAAATAGTACAATCCTAATCCCGAGATTTGGATAATGTAATTCCGAAATCCAGGGATTGAAAATATGACACGGGATTGCAAACCCCGTTGTGTCATAAGTACACATTAATTTATCTGTAATGAGATTTTATGGTAGTTATGTATTAAACTCTTGGCCAATTTTTTAAATAAAATTGTGATATACAGCCAGCAATGAAAAACCGTTTCCTATGCTTGTTTGGAAACAAAAATAACAATAACTGCACTTGACAATGTTTCTTTACTTGGCAAAATTGGTCAATGGTAGAATAGGAAAATGCCAATTTTCCTTTGTTCCATTTTTCTTCCTTTTAAAATCAATGAAAATGTGAACTACTTTTGAAAAAAAATAAAATAAATTGTTATTTCTGTATTATTACAACAATTGCCAAATCTATTAATAACTTGCTAAGTTGGGAACCCCTATTTCCTATATGTCGTATGAGCAGAATTGACAACCATATGCTTTATTTCCTATAATGTCAGCAATACGTTGCAATAATATGTAAGTACCAGATTTTCTATATAATTAATATCAAAATTCACATTGATTTATCAGTTATTCTTATAGATTTTTAAGAAAACTTAATTACAAGAAATTAAAATAATGGCTTACCCCATGAGAGTTTAGCCTGTTGAATATTGCATATTTTTCACAGATATCCAATGATTCTCTGAAAAGAAATTTCAGTACTTAAGTATTATACCATTAACTAATTTTGTAAAATCACAACATGTTGCCAAATGCTGCAATATACAGCCCAATAGTGAAAGCTGTTCCAACACACATTCAAACATGGAAATATTAACAATGTAAGCATTTGGTGACACATTTTGCACTGGAAATGTCTTTCCTGCTAGTTTGATATCACGGGGCAGGCGCCAAGTTGTTGTTTATGTTCGCCAAGATGGGCGATAACATTACAATATGGTTACCTTGATATTTTTATCGTCTGGCACTGTGGTTGCCATGGAGATAACGTTTATTAGAAATAATTTTTATTGGTTTTGTTCCCGCAGTAATCCTATTAATTTCAGATGATTTCTATTCAATTTCATTTCTGAATCAAACTATATTTCAGTCTTCTGTTTTATTTAATGCTATTTTCGAGCATGGATATTTCTAATAACATTGGTGAGAACAAGGATATATTTTTTAAGAGAATGTATGTTGTATTTTTAATTATTGCTATAAGTCATTTATTTTCAATTCATTTTATTTTTTAAAAATGTTCTTTTAACGTTTCTTGTCAGATGAAATTCGTTGCAAAAACTTGCAGTTTTTTTAACATAGCAAGTTTTCAGTACTTTTTAATTGCTATTCATTATCAATTTTAATATATATCATGTAATTATTTTATTAATAATATAATATAAAAATACAATTATCATTATGTGTAATAATCATATAATATTCGTTATTTGTAATATAACTGTTAATTTTAAATATTATTACATATTTTATTTATTTCTAGGTATGTTATTTATTTACAGTTATGTTAAATGAGCATTCTTGTATATACATGATTCTTATCATATTACAATACGATGATGATTATTATATAAAATAATAAAAAATAATACTATATGAATATCTAATAATCATAACTATTTAGGGGAGACCTGTGTACCTAGGGCCACCCCACTTTACTTTAATAATATTTAATTCTAAGTTTCATTACTCAGTTGGGTGAGTAGCAATACCAATTCCTACTATGGCATTCATTTTGAAATTTTGTAAAAGAAAGCTGTGGCAAGTTATAAATGAAAAACATTTTTACATGGTCTGAAGTAAAATTTTGCTGCTCATCTTTTTTTATTGTTGTACCAATGCAAGTCAAATATTTTTCTTTGAATTTGGTACATAATTTTATTTATAACATTAAGTACTAAATGATATTTTAAATAAGTCTCCTATCCATATGAGTTTTTCTGCAGAAGACATTTTGTATGAAATTAAAAAGTATTGTACCTATATATATATAGGGCCACATAGTTGCCTTGTACCTAGGGCCATGGCCCTAGGTACAATTGCAATTAATATTCTTGATGTTATTATTTTATTGAGAAAGGTTTTATAATAAAAGGGAGGAAAATTGCCTAAATTATCTGAACCATTTTGATTTTGTCAAGTTTTTTTATTATTACTAAATGTTATTTAAATGAGAGGAGAGTTTACATTTTATTCTGAAACTTTCAATATTCTTGATTTTATAAAAAAAAATATCTTTGTTTCCATCATTGTTATTATTCAGGCTTTTCTTTATACAACATAAGAATTCCTTCAGTAAAAAAAAACAATTTTTTTATAGTTATAAAACCAAAACTATTATCCTAAATAAGGTTTTTACGATATTTTAATTAAATTTATAACCTGTATCCCACTGTCATACTGCAAATTTTTAATTTATCAGTTTTCCTCTTTATGAGCAATTAAAAATTCCTAACTTTTAGATGCCTAGAAATTCTGACAGAATAAAAAGGTCAAAACCTAATCCAGATAATGCAGCTGCAGCAGCAGTTTTGAAGGATGAAGTTCCAGTTTGGACTGCAGTAAGACAGTTTGGAATGAGCAGAACTACACTGCAAAGACACATTGCTTTTTGCAGGAAGACTAATAATTCTGAAAATATGGAATTAAATTGTGCATCTTGTAACCAATATGCTGTTTGGACAGTGTTTTCTAAAGATGAAGAGAGTGTTCTTGTTCAGTACCTTATCGTTGCATGCAATATGCATTTTGAGTTGTCAAAAAAAAAACAAGTTAAAAAGCTTGGTTTTGAATATGCAAAAGCTAATGAAAAAAATGTCCCCAGTCTTGGGATGCACATGGTGAAGCTGGCAGACAATGGTATTTTGATTTTTTGAAAAGAAATAAGGTTCTTTCTCTAAGAAAGCCCCAACCACAAGTTTGGCAAGAGTCACCAGTTTTAATAAAACAAATGTTGATACTTTTTTGCAAAGTATCAGGAGGTATTGTCAAAATACCAGTTTTTGCCTGAATGCATTTACAATATGGACAAATCAGGCATTACGAGAGGGCACATGCCAGCCAAGGTTATAGCCCCAAAAGGCAAGAAACAGGTTGGCAGAATGAATTCAGATGAATGAGGAACTAATATCACTATTTTCTGTAGTATAAATGCTATAGAAAATTCTGTTCCCCCTATGATGCTTTTCCCAAGGGTGAACTTTAAAAATCATATGCTGAAAGGAGCACCTGAGAATTCTGACGGACACTCCTGAAAAGGAAGAAATTGAAAATAAACATGCAATTTAAATAGCCAAAAAAAGAGAAAACATTAAAAAATCTGAGTTTGAAACTAAGGCAACTTCATCGGAAGAATTATCAAATATTGAAGATTCTGATTCCACCAATATAAGGAATACTATTGAAAAGGTTTTTTTTCTGTTTAACAAGAATTGAAGGCAAAAAAACTGAACATTTTTATGTGGCAGAAATAATAGATGTTAAAGAAGAGCACTAAGTGTTAAATTTTTGAAGAATATTGCTCATTCAAAAAAGTTTCTTTATGATAAAGAAGAAACTTATGACACTGACATTAAAAATATTTATTTTAAATTGCCCAAACCACAATCTGTTTGTGCTACGGAGTGACAAAGCATGCAGCTCACTTTTGGTGCAAGTCTTTAAAATTATAATGTTGAATGAAAATACGTGTAGTTTATTAATAATTTGGTGCATTGCAATTTAAATAGTTACATGATAAATCAATGTATTAGCTCTAATATTGTTTCTTTTATAAAATACATCTTTGTATGTTTATTTTCTATTGATAAAAGAGTGAAACCTAACTTTCAGGAAAAGGCCCTAGGTACAATGACATCATTGTACCTAGGGCCATTTGTGAAATTTTTTAAAATCTTTTATTTCATAGAATTTATTATTTTAAGTACTTATACTAACTCTAATTGGATGGTAGTTAGTATAAGGATGAATGCATATCAATTTCCCATTTTTTAAACAGGTCAGTGGCTCTGTTTTTGTCCATTGAAAAAAAGTGGCCCTAGGTACACAGGTTTCCCCTAATATTATATGAATATTAAAAAAAATCGTTACTATAAAATTAAGTTATAAAATTATTGTATACTGCATAATGTTACTATTAGTAAATATAATTTTTTTTTATTATATTGATATTCATTATTTATTGATCTTGGTTAGTCTCAATCTATTCCTAAATTCTTCATTTGAAATCGATTTTACTGTATACTAAAACAGTTCTTTAAAATTATTTTCTGACGAGTCTTACCGCTAGGCCGCCATCTTGGATTTGATTCAAACGACATCGCGCCAATTCTATCGCGCCAGCAGTGTTTGGCGCCTTGCCCCATGATATCAAACTAGTTCCAAAAGGATCAAAGCAGATATAAAAAAGCCAATTTCCTTTGAAAAAGAAACTTTTCTTGCCAAGAATATTACAAGCAATAATGAGAGAAAGATGCAACTTTCCTTACGATCTTTGATATGTTGGTATGTATTTAGCTACATGTTTCCTTGAGGATATTTTTTTTTTACATCTCCAAGGACGTGATATAACTCAGAAAAAAAAACATGTTAGATTTCTGCATTTTTGGAGGCTAGATTAGCATTCTAAGGAAAAGTCAAAATTATGTTCAGATAATCCATTAAATTAGTGATGCACATTATTCATGTGTGGTTTCTTTAATATAAAATTATTACAAAAATATAATAAAATAAATTATCTAATAAATAAAATACGTTAAAAAAATATCCTTTTCAAAAAAATAAAATATAAAAGCATAAAAATTAAGAATAATAATGTGTGTGTGAGATTGATAATGGAATTAACAATCTTCTTATCTGTTAGATCTTCAAACTGAATCATAATGTATTAGATAAAATACTATATAAGTTCCTTAATATATTTCCTTCATTCATACTCTAAGCAATCATTTTCTTTTTATCTTCTTCATTCAAAAAAGAAGAAAAATTCACTTGCCATGCCCCTTCTAAGAAAAACGTAGTTTCAAAAATCCCTTCTTGAAGAACAGAAGAAAAACACATTGTTTCTAAAATACAATTTTGGGAAAAAGCATCCAAAATAAATGCTTCAGAATGATCAAGGTACATCTCCTTTTCTCACAAACATAGCCTTCTATATTTTTTCTTCTTCAGAAAGCCATTTTGGAAACCACGTTTTCCTTAGGAGCATGACGAGTGGACTCTTTTTCTCAATTCCTACTATTAGCTCACTCACACTCTCCCTATATATATATATATATTTATTTAAATATATACTTATCTTGTTCAAATTTTCAATCAATAAAATACTTTCTATTCATCAAATCAAGTTCAAATAAATTTTCTTAAACTTGTAGTGGATGACACTTGATGAAAAAAAGTTTTTCAAATATTAATTCATTAATAACCAGTTAATTAATTTTATTAATTAAGGGTTTCAACATCAACTTAGATTCATCTACATTGTTGCAACAATGTAATTGTTAAAAAAATGACAAAAGTTGGAGTCGAAAATCGGTTTTTCCGCCAAACCGGGTGTGCACGGTTACAACAATGAAAACAAATCATGCTCTTTTTTTAACACACTTTTATAAGTTTCATTTGTATGTAATGGAATCTTAGAACTCGATTTTTATCCACTTTAAAAGATCGAATTAATTCGAAATTTTGCACACTTGTCAAAGACCAATGACAATACAATAATTTCATAATTTTGTTCCATTGTCCTTATCAGGATCATCAGGAATAACAATAATCAGATTTGGCGACAATTCCATATACCACTTCCAGATTTGGCAACTTATTGCATATACAATTTTCAAATTTGGTGACTAATTCCATATACCATTTCCAAATTTGGTGACTAATTTCAGATTTAGTGACTAAAAGAATAAGGTGTAACCCTAAAGCAAGTGTTTTTAATGTAAAGCTAATTATACGCAAGTGTAAAATACACTTGTGGTTATTACAAATAAAACAAACAAAAAAGTGTTCTTTATGTGAGAAAGTGGAGGGTGGGTGTGCGTTTGCAATTTCTTACAATAATATAAACAATTTTCTGAAAATGAAAATAAAAAAAAAGGTTCATACATGTGAAAAAAATAATTTATCTTCTAACTGCTAAATATTTTATATTTTTATAAAGCAATACGTTTAGAAGTGATGATACAAATTAACATTATGGCGATATGTTTAATAGGGGATAGTATGATTTACACTAAATATTACCATGCTATTATTAACTCCCTTTCTTGAATGTTTGTCCGGGTGGAATTTTGTAATTGATTAAACTGTGTGACTTTCCGATGAGTTAGATTCGAAATTTGGACCATAGCTCAGAAGTAGATGACAATGCATAAAAATGTAAAAAAAGAAGAAAAAAAAAAGGAAGAACTTTTTTTTTATACTAGTTCGTTATAAAAACATGGTACATTAAATTTTTTTTAATTCAAACTTTTTCTTCATAACACACTTTTATTTGTTTTACCTGTTCTATAGAGACGGAATCTACTATACTAATACGGGACTCATTAGAGGCCCCATAAACGAAGAGAATAAATACACTTCAGGCTGTTAATTAATATCCATTGAAGAGCAAGACTAATTCCAGCAACCATGTAATTCTGGCTCCAAATATCAAACTCAAGGATAAATTAAACAATAAATAAATGATAGTTTAAAAAACATGCTTTTATTTTAGATCGAACTAAAAAATGAAAAATAAATTATAGTTTAAAAAAAACTGAAGAACACGCTTTTATACTGATTCGAACTAAAAAGTAAAAAAAATGATTCTTAATATAAGAATAAAATGATGAACGAGAAAATTAATGTCATTGTGGTAAAAGCGTGGGGTGCTTTGTACTACATTTTTACACTAATCGAGCTTTTCGGAATAGAAGTTAGAAACTATAACAATTGATAATTTATGAACACCCACGTTTTTACCCCAATGACATTAATTTTCTCGTTCTTTATTTTATTCTTATATTAAGAATCATTTTTTTACTTTTAGTTCGATTCAGTATAAAAGCGTGTTCTTCAGTTTTTTTAAAACTATAATTTATTAATTCCTATTATTAGTTCACTCACTCCCTATATGTATATCGTTCAAATTTTCAATCATTAATAAGATACTTTCTATTCATACATTCAAAGTAGGAATTTTTTCAAAGTAGGAATCATTTTTTTTATATTGCTTTTTAAAAAGAAAAAGGTAGAGAAATAATTGATTGGTGTATGAATGAAATAGACCAGGGTACTGTTCTAGAATTTTACCAAAGGTTCTGTGAAAAAATTTGGGGAAAAAACGATTTTGTTCAAAACAAAAACTTCAATCGAATAAAACATTACAAATTTTTTTTCTGTTAGAATATACTTTTAAGATTCCTTTCATTTAGTCAAGCGAACACTTTAGACAACGATATTCAAAACATGCAATATTAAAAAAAAGGTACTTACTATCAGTTCAAACAAATTTTATCCGAATTTATTTACAGGTTTCCGAAGATATGGGAAGTCGTTAAATAGAGAGAACTTTTTTTTACGTGAGTAAAGGGGAAGGAAGGAGAGGTTGACATGAGTAAAGGGAAGAAAAGAGGGGATGACATTCTGCAGGGTAACAGAGCAAAGCAATTTTCTCGCCAATATCGGCGCTTGCTTTGAATACGATGCCAAACATTTCATTTTCTCCGTTGATGTAGAAGTATTCGCATGGTATAAGCTGGCTTCTTGTCGAAAGCATATTGGATAGATAAAAAACTATATATAACCATCTTCGAAATTGCAAGTTTAAATACTTGCTACAAATTTATTTGTTCAATATTTTTTAAATAAAAAGTTAAATTATGTAATTGCATGGTAAGTAATACGATTACGAGTAGAAAGCGCTCACATTCTTGTTTATGATTGTTTTTGAAGCTCCGGGTTTTTAACGAAAACATATTAGATTAATTTAAATAAACGATCACTCATGACCCAGAAATTCCAAAAGGTTATGAATAAGTATTTCAAATAAAACCAAAAATGATTTAAGAGGCGATCTTTCAAAAAATGTAATTACTGTAAGTCGAAAGGGTAAGTAATTTGATACAGAATAAAAAGCGTTTACTAAAGTGATTTGTGTGTGAAATGCTTGTTTTCAGATTAAATTTTCTGTATTACATAATACAATGTTTGATTATAATTTTAGATACATTAAGCTAATGAATATTCATTGATTAATGTTTATTTAATCGATCATTTGTTTCGTTCATTCTGTGGGTCGTCAAATTACAGTTAAATCGTTACGTATTCGTAAATACTCGTTTTATCAACACACACAATTCAATATGTTTGTATATTCATAAGAATCGAATGATAGATTGATCGGAAGCCATGATTTTCACTCTGAACAATGAATCGAGTTTCTCTGATATTTTTGTTTAATATAAACGAAATTTTTTTAAAAGCTTGTATTTTATGACTAAGTATTAACTTTCTCTATGTAAAAATAAAAGAGCAGACTTCCAAAATTAACTAGAAACAATATATATATTGCATACTTGAAAGCTAAATCAGATTATAAATTAAAACTCATTTCAAACAGAAATTAGTACATCCTACCATAATATAATCATATATCTATGCATATAATGTATAAACTCGACTCAATTCGTTACTAAATTTATGCCGAAAGCAAGTAATATAAAAAAATTCTTTTTTAAGTCGATTCCTGCTTATAGAAACTGGAATGAATAGAAAGTATTTTATTAACGGCGGAAAATTTGGACGATATATATATATAGGGATAGAGTGAACTAATAGTAGGGATTGAATAAAGAGCATGGTTTGTCTGCATTGTTGTAATAATGGCTAATTTGGCTGAAAAACTAATAATCAATTAATTAAAATTTGAAAAATCTTTATTAACATCAGTGTTATCCACTACAAGTTTAAAAATATTATTTGAACTTGATAGGATAAATAGAAAGTATATTATTAACGATTGAAAATTTGAACAAGATAAATAAATCTGTAGAGAGAGTCAACTAATAGTAGGAATTGATTAATGAAAAAGAGGGTTTCATTACATATTACTGCTGAATGCATATTTGAGTAAACGATTTCTTTTTTTTTGTTTTACCAAATGAAATTTGAGTTTGAACAAGACAAAAATTTAATTACATTCTGCCTGTGTTATAGTTTTTAATTAAATGGAATAAAAAGCCTAGATCCTACAAGCTATTATTAATTTACAAAGTTTTCTTATAAAAAGAAAGATTAACAGGCCAAAATTCTCGTTCCATAAAAAAACCATAGTATCCTATGGTTTTTTTATGGAACGAGTACTCTCTTATGGTTTCCTTTTCTAAAATAACTATATTACATGCCGAATTAGAAATAAATTCACTTATTTAAATGCGTATAAATGAGCGAAAATGTTTCATTGAAATATTTTTTACCTTAGCAACAATAGAAACTACAATTTCACACAGTTGTTTTTTACAGTAAATTATTTTAAATAAAAGGGATGCATTTCTCTATGTTAAAAATCATATTCCAATTATTTACAAGTTACTAAGAGCATTTCTAAATTTATATTAATTTAAATCATTAAGAATACACAGCATGTTTTAATTTTTTTTAAAAAAAAAGCGGTCAGATCTTTCGACACGATTTTCCTGCCGTAATTTTATATACTTTCCAATTTTAAATAGAGTTTATCCACATAGAAAAATATCTAATTATAAAACTGAAATTTTATTTCTAAGCATGCCCCTAAATTTTTAAAACACATTTTACCTTTATGATACACACTTTTAAAAAAAAAATGGACATCATATTTAAATTCCTGTTTAATTTAATTATTGAGTTTTTCAACTTTCCTCCCCCAATTTTTCAGACAGTCATAAAAGCCTAATTCTTACCGACTAGTGTGGGAAAGAAAGGAGTGAGTAAATCTTATTTTTTCCTGCTTCGTAAACCTGCATTACATACATATGCTTCAAAAATAGTTTATTCTCCTATATAACAGTTTTCCTTTTAATTTTATTCTTCCGTGCTCACTTTAATAAATCATGAAGTTGGGGGAAAAATTACTTTTGAATCAAAGATTTTTTTCAATCCTCTAGTGTAGATCAAAATTTTTCATCCAATGTTCTATACAGAGAATTGTACCAATTCTAGTTCATAATGACGTATATAAACTGTATTGCGCAAAGTGAGTAAAAGAATCTAAAAGCATTGAATGTACAATCGCAAAATGTGTAAATGACACAGATAATTTTATCAAATTGCAACTATAGCATTTTTTTTTAAAAATAAAAAAGTACGTTTGATCTCA
>BMAO01035019.1:0-38971 GCA_019973975.1 Trichonephila clavata
ATCATTATAATGATAATTGTTATTGATTGCAAACTTTTATTATTATTCAAAGTTTTAAAAAAATTAATGGATTTTGGGTCTGTTTCAATTGTTGCTGCGGATTGTGGTGCAGAAAGTGGGACAAAGTCCCGTCATTGTCACTTAAAAGTGTTAAAAAATTATAGAACTCCATAGTTTTAAAATTTAAATTTTTTTTAAATAAAGCTATTATTTTTTTGTAAAATTAGGCATTACATAAAAAAAAACATTAGGTCCCTTATTTGCACCGGTACCCTGTAAAAAAAATATGAAACATTTTGTATCACATGTTGCAATGGTATTTTTTTTTAAATGACCTAATTGC
Source organism: Trichonephila clavata (assembly GCA_019973975.1). Lineage (NCBI taxonomy): Eukaryota > Metazoa > Arthropoda > Arachnida > Araneae > Nephilidae > Trichonephila > Trichonephila clavata. The sequence continues at coordinate 344 of BMAO01035019.1, forward strand.
AAAAAAAAGTATGCTTTTGAGAAAAGTGAAAAAATTGAGAAGGGAATGCTGATTTTTTTAAACCTTTGCAAAAAATGTTATAGAGAAGAACCAGATGACTCTTATACCGTAACGATCATTCTGCACATGACCAAAAATGGCGGCTTCTCACCATTCAATCCCGAGCATACGCGTGAGCTCTGGTTATCCAAAATTGATTTTCGCTCTATTCATCATCAAAATCTTGTATTCTACATTGTTCCTTGCTCTGAATTCTAATCATAGCGATTGCGATTAAAATGACGCATTAGGCTCTAGAGCACGCCGGCGGATTGAAGTGAAATAATGTTTCGAAATAAATTCCCTTAAATCAGTTTCTAATCAAGTCTAGAGGAAGGATTTTGCTTCCGATAGGGATTTTTCGGAGGGGGAAACAGTGCGACCTACAGTCGTTTGATGAATGTATATCTCATTGACATGCTCGGCAGTTGATGGTGAATTCATCCAGTTTAATTTTTTGAAAAACTTTTTTATAAACTTTTGGAATATCAATAAATTATGATTTGTCACAGTTTCTTTTTAAATTTTAATTTTCGCTTACTGGAGTATCGGAGAATTCCTTTTTGCCGCTTAATTTTAAGATGAAATCTATGGCCTACAATGGGTATTTTTTTTGTTATAAATTTTTTTCATGTTTACGAAAAAAAAAAATCTGCTCGGTGGTTTAGTGGTAGCGTTCCGACTCATTAAGCCCAAGGTTGCGGATTCGATCCTGGCATTAATTGTTAGAAACTTTTCATAGTTGTGAATATATCGTAGGAGTGAAAGCATCTTAAGATCCCCCAAAAGGCTAAATTCTTAAAAAATAATGAAAAATAAAAAAGAATTGATAGAGCCTTTTGTAAGAGCAGAGGGTAAAGAAAATACTTCATACACTTATGAAAATACTAAAAAAAACCAAATGCTCAAAAATTACAAATTTTTACTTTAAAGCCTGTTTTCTCAAAATGTAATATTTTTTTACTTTATGCGCCTTTTTCTCAAAAACTACTTATTATATAATCCTCAAATTTTCAGTGTTAACACTATTAACATGTTTACACATTTCAATGTAAGGAATTAGATATATCTAGCAAATTGTTTTAGATAAAGCATTTTTTAAACTAAATTTTAGAGGAATTGGATTGAGGGGGGATTGGAAAATTTTTGAACAATATTTTAGTTTTAAATAAAAAAAGCAAAATCCTTCGTTAAAGTTTTATTGATAGTACACATAACCTGCTGTAAACATTTTATGAACGAGAAGTAAGAAGTTTCTGAGGAAATGGTACATAAACTTACGGAATTTAACATGGGCTTCTATGGACGTGCCTGATCCCTTTAATCCATTAAGGATTAAAAATAGAGGCGATTATCTCACAATAGCAAAAATAACTTTAAGGTACTGTTGCAATTTTATCCATCTTATTTGCGTAAATTGAAAATTTCAGAATTAGCAAATATAAAAATGAAACAAAAGATGGAGGCATTTAAATGTAGATGACGAAATGAGAGTGGCATTATCTTCTTCGCGAACAAATATAATGATCAAAAATCCTCAAGTTTGAATTTCGTATTAAATGCATATTCTTATTACTAATTCGTAGTTAAGTACTAAATAAAATTTTTGTTTTCTTCGTCGTACTTATTGTTTCATTAAGCACTGAAAATTACTGTTATAAATTATTTTACTTAGTGTATTTACAGATAAGTAAAATTATGTTAAACATATTTTACTGTTAGTGGGTCACCAAATTTTGAAATTGTTAAAAGAATACTGCAACAAAAAAATGTTGAGAGTCACTGGATTAGAGCATTGACACGGCAAATATCATTAATTTAATCACTGTTTGACAAAGCCTACTTTACAACATAGAGTTCTCAATAGTTATGTGAGTAGAAATATATAAAAGCTTCATACTACAGAAACTTAAAATCATTTTGCATATTGTTAGGTTTATAAAAAAAAATGTGACAGCTAAAAGGAGATTGTGTCATTCTCTTTCATCCAAAACTTCCCAGAAATGAAATTTTACATCTTATTAAGGGAACACAGTACGATTCAATTGAGAAAAATCGGTTAAAACATTTTTTTAGTCTAAATAATTTTTTTTATATAGTTTTCTACAAACTCACAAAATTTGAAAGTTCTAAGTAAAACGCAGAGTTATGATAACTGTTTTTTACAGATTCCAATGGAAAATCTAAACTTTAAACTGACTTATCTCGGAGAAAGATAAAATAACTAGTTTGTCTTCATTTAAAATGCTAAGCCTTTATTTTCTATTGATCTTAATACTTGGAAATTTTTTTCACCTGTTGCTAATAGTAAATGGAACAAGAGTTGGTATGCATTTTTCAGTCAAAGCAATAATTATTTTTTTTAAAATAATTGAAGTAAGAATTTACACATTTTTTAAGGAATTTTTAACAAGCATTTATAAAAAGAGGTATTGTGTGAATACCATCATTTTATCCCAAAACCCATATCATTTTTAGAGAGAGAGAGTTATACATAGTTTAACGTACTTGTAAATAAAATCTCATATATGTTCGTCAGTTTTTGTAAGAGGAGTAGCATTTTAAAAGCACATCCTAAGTTTCGAATTTAAAAAATTTTAAGAATTAAATGTTTAGCTTTTTATAAAATTTTGAGCACAAAATCTGTTTTACATCATCATAAGAAACAACCCCAAAAATATGAAAATCATAAAATCAAAAAAAAAAAAATTGTAAATCGACCATGTCCCTGAATTTTTTAATAATTATAAACTTTTATTTTAATACAAAAGTATCAACAATATTACTTCAAAATTCTTTTGAAGATAAAGTATTAGACATATTTTAATATAATAAAATATTGTAACAACTGAAAAACATTTAAAAGTGTTTTAAACTATGTTGCGTCTTATACAGAACATTACAACAAATGTTAATTTTTTTAGAAATAATTTAACATTCTATTCCACGCGGGGGGTCGCGGCGCGCGCGATAATGTAAAAATAACAAATAATTAATTTATCTGTCTTAAATCTATTTTAAATTTTTCCCTAAAAAGTAAGTCCTTTTTAAAAAATTACAGAAATAAAATAATAAAGAGGATTCATTGAAAATAAAATAAATGAGCAATTTGTTTAAAATTTTTCGTCAAAAGAATAATGGAGTTTTGATGGTAATTTACAATGTAACGAAATGTAATGATGTATCTTAATTAAAATTTAATTGATTAAAAAATGGGAAATGGCAATTTAATTTGAATTTACATTAAATGGTATACACAGTAATTAACTATCGCTTCCCTTTAAAATACAGAATAAAATCGTCTGCGTCTATAAAAAAATTATAATTTTCTATTTTTATTTTGCTAATCATGATGATTTTAATTGTCTGTCTGGTTTTTTCCTGAGTTATTTCGAATTTTTTTTTATGAAAAAATAGCTACTTTTTGCATTATTTTTCATCAAGTTTCTTAAATTAAACAACTTATATCTGTTTGGTTTACCATTTGAAAAAAAAATTTCCGTCTCTGTTATGGGAAGAAATTAAAAATTCTGAATTGGAATAATATCGTCTGTAGTTTCAACTGAAAAATTTACTATCAGCATTTTTAAAACTAGAAGTAAATTGCGTTTCAGAAATATATAATTGCAATAAATTTTTAATTAATCCTTAAAAAATTTTCGAGCATTGTTTTAGTATTGAGGTATAAATTAGGCAACAAAAATGGTTTCACTCTCATTTAGGGATAAGTTGTTTTTTTTAATCATTAATGTAAATTACTACTGATAATCAAAGGAAATGAAAGCCTCGTGTTTATTTCGTATTTTTTGCTGGTGTGGAACAATTATAAGAGAAATCTTTAAAAAAATATAATTTTCAATCATTTTTATTTTTAATGATTTTATTTTTCTGACTGGCTTTTTCTCGAGTTATTTGGAATTTTTTAAAGGCTTTTCATTAAATTTCTTAATTTAAACAACTTATATCTATCTGATTTATTTGATAAAAAAAATTTGCTTCACTGCTATGGAAAGTAATTATAAATTCTGAATTTTTCTTCCATACCGTTCTTTTAAATTAATAATTTCATCTCCATTTTCAACTGTAAAAAATGATTTTTATTTTCCTATCCTAAAAATAAATTTTCTTAAAGAAATACTCCCAATATAACTTTTTGCTTTTCACTGTTTTTTAAAATTTATAAAACATCATTTTAGTATAAAAATCTAAACAAACCAACCAAAGTTGTTACATTTACATTAAGATAAAATTTTGATCATTAATATAAAATAGCACTGATAAATCAAAGGAAATAAAAGCTATATGCTTATTTCGTATTTTTATAGTGTTGAATCAATTTTAAAAGAAATTTTAATTCAAAGTATTATTCAGTTTGGTTATTTGCTCTTAAAAAGGTTACCGCTATATGTCAATTAAATGTATATTAATTCTCTGTTTGAATATTACTTATTATTAATAAGATGTCGGAATTGGAAAAAAAATTGATTTGTTTATTTAGAATAAAAAATGCGTATGTTAACTTTACAACAAAGAATAATAATGTAAATTCAAGTTTTTCTGAAAGTTTAAAAATCATCAATATTATATGATTCTAATAATTTCGATAAATTCTTAAGTTTCATTAATTATTTAGACTTCTTTTTCCTAACTTCCATCTTTTTTTAAATAGTTAGATACATATAAAGTTTGGGTATAATACATAACACTAATCATTATTTATACACAAATGTATAGGTAAATATTTGAAGAACAACTTTTTTGTCATTGTGTTTTACATCTGAGAAAAATCTTCGCCTCAAACAGAGACGGGATAAACAAAAAATTAACAATTAGCTTAAGTGAGTTTTTCATTCAGTCGCACTTACATATCTTTTTGTAAATATTTATTTGAAAAAAAATGATTATTTTAACTGATGTATTAAAAAAATCATTTGTGTTTCCTGTTACAATTAATTAGCAGATGGAGCAGAGAGATATAAATATTTATTTTCATATCACATTTGTAAATACGTAATATTTTTTTCTGTGCACTAGTAACATTTAATTTCGAAAGTTAGGGGAAAAAATGCCAAAAATAATTTTGAACCATGTACGTTAAAACAAATAAAGAAATAGAACAAGTATAATCTTACTCCAAAAAATTCTTGCAATTATCATTCCCTGCAAAATGTAAAACATAGCGAAGTTTATTCTTTACAAATCATTTCACTTATTACACACATAAAACAAGAAATGCATTTAAAAGGATGAAAAAAAATTAAAAAGGCAAAAACACTAATTATAAAAAGTACAAGAACAAAACTATAAATTGAGACGGGGATGTTAACGTGCAATTTCAGACTGACATTACTTTTCTCATGTTTTCTATTATTTTTATTGGGAATTTTAATCCCCGTGCAGCATAGAAAATCTTAGTAAGCCTTGCGTTCCAAAAAATTCGAATTTACAATTTATTTTAAAAAAAGCTTGAGAAAGAGGAATGTATTCAATAGAGCCCTTACTCTTAAGTTAAAAATAAACTTCTCGTATTTAATGACAAATTTTTAGCTTTTTTTTACCCTGTCACTAAATATTTTTTCCCACCGCATTATTCATACAAACAAAATAACTAAATTATAAAGACCTATGCTGCAGATTCAAATGATAAATGTGTCTGGTGTTGATACAAATACCATTATATTGCACCACAGAGCAATTACATACCAAGGCATGCCAAACCAGTCACAGACTTGTAATTAATTTTATTAATCTCCAATATATAGTAAATAAATAGGAATTTATCTTTAGGAAAACGAGTAAAAAATATTTATATAATGTATGCAAGGCCTGTTCAAAGTATATCCGACCTTTACCAGAAAAAATATCTCATTTACTTTGAGTGATTGGGACCCTAATCAAACTCAAAATAGACTTCTTGCGCCTTCATACAGCCCAGCTTTCTTTCCAATAACCAAAAAACTTCTAAAATGCTTCTTTTAGAATGGTGTTCAACTCAGCCGTCGCATTCTATATTATCCCATCTCTATCTGAAAGTGGTATCCACATTGAAAAGCATTTTCATTTTCGAGAACTGCCAGGAGTCACAAGAAGCCTGGTTCAAGGTTGATAGTGTCCAGTACCTTCGGTGAAACTGCAAGATAAGAGTTATTTCCGTTCCGCCGACAGAAGCTTGGGAACAAATTCCACAGCCGTTCCGCACAAAACCACATTTCGAGAACCTGTACTGATCTAAACTTGTTCAGTTGTCTCTCGTACGATCAAACGACGATCTTTCATTATCAAATTTTACAATTTTTTTTATCAAAGGCTCGAGCGGTTTGTTGAAAAGGCGAAAAGGTTTATTTCGAGCAGTTTGTGGCTCCCGACAACACTAGTCAATCTCTACCAACGCTTGCGGTCCGTCTTGAATCGGTTATACACCACTTTAATTTATGTGAACCTCATAATATCGTCTCCAAACACTTGCTGAATCTTACGAATTGTTTGATTTTTAAATCTTGAAGTTTTTGACAAACAATTTGATGCAGTACCTCTGGTAAAGTCATCCAGTCATCTTTAGTGAAATAAAAAACCGTCGACGTATAACAGCATCTCATTCGACTGCTTGCTGTAAACGACAGGTACACTGGAACGAAGGGAAAAAATTCAAGCATGGGGATTAAACTGTAACCTCCCTGAGTGCTCATAGGCGACGCTTTGGAATCTTTACTGTGCTAGGGAAAATTCAAGGTCAGATACTTTTTTAACAGACCATGTCTTGGTTCCAAAGGCCAATAGCTTACTATTGTTCTACAGTAGCACTGGCGTAACTAAGACCCCCGTATTGCAAGGAGGGCAGGGCTCTAAGGGGGCCCAAATCCTGACTTTGCAGGGGGGCCCGAATGTACTGCGTTACGCCACTGTACAGTAGCTTATATTTTCTAGTGTTCTGACTAGCTATACTTAGGTTTATAACCGTTTGTTTATTTTATTATGGATTATATATATATACATACAAATAGGTCAATATTGAAATGCGGTGATTCTACGATGACAGAATTTTTTAAGAGTCACGAGAACAAAAATAAAGGCTGAAAAATTTTTGAAATTTTTTTTTTAAATCTGATTTTAATTTAGCTAAATTTAGATATATAACAGATTCATTTTAACATCTAAATTATAAGATAGCACGTAGATTGATAGTTTCAAACTTAATCAACTACGGTTTAATATAATTTCGCTATAATCAATAACCAAATTTATTGATAAAAAATAACTCTTTTTATATATAGATGTCATATTATAGTACGTTACAGGAAATCATTGTAGGTTTTATAAGATTGATCCAAATAAACACTTTTTCTTGTTATTATTCCACATAAAAACACACAAAATAACCCTTTAACATGTTTTAGTGTGAAGAATAAACGTAGTAATAGGTATCGAATTAGATAAATTACCCTGTTGCCAGTTTTTCCTTTCTAATATCACACAAGACGTCTCCATTTTTTTCCTTCTAAATCTCTATATCTACTTCCCATCATGCAAAGGTTCTAAGGGAGGAGGAGAGAGGAACGAATACTCCACACACCGAATCAGTTCTCATCGTTACCGAACATCACGCAAAGGGATGTTCCGAGAGTGCACTTTTCGTTCGAAAGAGGGGGAGTGGACCGAACGATCAATGGTCATCTATCTCCTCTCGCTAAGAGTAGATAGACATGGGTGGGTAGGCACTCTTCCCTCCCCTATAGCGTAAAGAGTTAATTGCTGCTTGAAAGAGGTAAATCCTTCTTTTCCGCAAACTCTATTCGCTGAGTGAAACTTTGAGGAGTGGACTTAGGGGTTGCTGAAGGGAGGGTGTAGTGTTTTATTTACCTCTTCTTCTCTAATTTCTTTGCTTTTTCGAACGGGTTTCTTTTGGAAGAGAGGGCTGGTTGGAAAACTAACAGTAACGCATACAAGAGGCGTAAAAAGGAATTTAGGTAATCAGTGTGTTAAGGGATATAAAGATATCGATTATGGAAATGGAATTCGAGATACGCTGTGTAGCAAGATCATAAGTTACCTTGCTGTTTTGCTTCGTGCTGTGCGTGGGTGCAGGAAATAATGTAATTGCTGTGTTTCATGTCTAAATAGGTATAATTATCTCGGAGATCCATTAGGGTGACTTTGGGTTACGAATTAGTCGTGCATATGAGGATCGTTATCGTGAAATTCATAACAAATCTTGAATTTTTTTACAGAAAAGAACTACTTTGCAAATGTTTTGTATTGCTGGATGTAAGATTGTTGATGGTTTTATGGTAGATGATTTTCGAGCTCTTTAACCCTTTAAGTGCTCTCGACGTATATATACGTCTCTCTCAACCTGTACGTTAAGTGCCGAGACGTATACGTACGTCTTTCCAAATACTGTTTTTTTTCTTTGCTTTTCTCTGCTATCGGTAAAACTATTCCGAAAGCCTTAGAATGCAATAAAATGACCCTGACAGTGTGTTTGCAAAGGATTTATTTATTTCAGAAAAAATTTTCTTATTTTTATCTTTTCTTCCCCTCCCCAATACACCGTATATGCTCACTTATGTGACCAACGGTGACACCGGGAAGCTAATCGCGTATCTTCTAATAGGAAATTAAGGGGTTGATTCATAATAAATTAATAAAGAGAGGCCTGAGATAAACGCATTTTTATACATTGGTTTAAAACGAAGACATTATTTCCAGTTAATTAGGATTAAATTATGTGACTGTGTACGAATTGAATTGATTGTTTGTTGTTAATAGAAGGGTCAAGGCAAGAGTTTCAATCGTGTGTTCACCATAAATTAAAAAAGGACATTTGACTTATATTTGCTACTTGTAAAATTTAGATAATTGGGTAAAAATGTCGAAACTTCAAAAAGTTTTCAAAATTAAAAAAAAATGTATTGTATGTGTACAAGAAGAGCATTTTGCTAACCTATTATGCGTAATTACTTTTGACAAATATGTAGTTTTTGCAGGAAAGTTTCTGGAAAATTCAAAAGTTGGCAACAGCAAAGTGCATAAACTGATTGTTTAAAAATACTTACTTATATTTATCGTGGACTTTGACGTCATATGAATGTTGCCTATTGTATTACATGATCTAATAACAAAAAAAAAATGTAGTAAACTTTTTATAGTATTTAAGAAAATCTACAATTTATTAATCTAAAAATCTAATACTTTCCGTATTGTATGATGTTTATGTCTTTATATCTATTTAAAATATTTTGAAAATTTTGAGACATTTACTCGTGTTTTTTTCGTACCGATTTAATGTATAATTTTCTACGAATTCTGCACTTTCCTTCAATAAAACATTAATTTCTCGAAGTTGCTCACATAAATATAAATAGCTGGAGCGATTTATATATTCTAGTTTTAGCCTTTAGTGATAATATCGAATGTATTGATGACGACTGATAAAAAGAAATAGGATTTATGACGCGATAAGGTAGAATATTCTCATTCTTTCTTTTACAGACGCTGTTTAAAGTCAACATGAAATATGAAGAATCCACATTTAAATACAGTTGTAAGTTCGTTTCTAAATCTAAATGTTACTTGCATTTACAAGTCTGACTGCACAAATATAAAGGAAACCTGAACTATATACTCGAAACACATTTTAAAACAGAAAAATATCTTAATGTTTCTCAAAATTCGCAGCGCTTTCATTTAAATATATGTTTATATTACTGCGTTTCTTAAAATCTGAAAACATTCCATAAATGAGTTATTTTTTTCTTTTAACGCGTAAAAGGAGGAATTAATTAAGCCTTACAGCATACCAGAAGAAATACGGAAAGTATTTTCCACTAGAAAAAACAGACCTACTAAAATAAAATGTATATTATATGCATTTTTAAGATAGTGAATTTAAAGTATAATATTAATGCACTTTTCTATTTGAAAGAAGTTCAAATTTTGAGTCCTATTATTTAACGTTATGTGAAGATAAAGTTTGTTCAGTTATTAAAATGAATTTCTATATATCAATTTCTGAGACTTAATTTCGTATGCAAAGGGATTTTTTTAAAAAATAAAACAAACAAAATAGATATTTAGTTCTTAGTATTTGAATTTCTTTTACCTAAATTTTAAACTAGATTGACTCTGGAAAAGTTCCCTATAAAACTTGTTATGGTTCATTTCACTTTAAAATATTTCATGAGATTTATAGGGATAAAAATTAAAGAATAAATATATTCGCACAAAGAAAATATCTAATGCACCTAATACATAGGTTCTCAACGTGGGCGTTTGAGACTTTCAGGGGGGCGGTAAGGAACCAAGAGAAATATAGAAGGCGTTGAGATGGCACGGAGGGGCTTCGGCAGATTAATCAAATATAGTCTAAAAAAGACTATAAGAAAACACTCTGATCTCTCTCTCTCAAAAGTAAACTTTAATGCTGTTTACCTTATGTTGATTATATGTATTCAAATCATTTCTATATCAAATGTACGAAAATTCATATGTTTCGGTAGTTCGGGAAGTGGATGAAAAACTTAAATATTACATTACATTCAGACCTACATTAAACCGAATGATATAGTAAATTTTAATTTCTGTAGTGCACATGTTGTCTTTGTCTGTGAGCAGGAGGAAAAATGTTTCGTCCACTAGATTTCATTACGAATATGTTCCAAGAAACATAATAAAATATGTTAATCAGGAATTAACGTGTGATTCTTAAAAGGCTGAAACTGTCAATTTATATTTATCTTTGTATCATCAAAACCCCTGCCTGTATTTAAAACCGGTAAGCTAAAACTTTTATTCCACTCTTTTAAATGAAGAAGAAATTCAGTAGCGTTTCAATTCCAACAATATCCTATCTATGACTAAAATATATAATATTACACAGTTAATTATATTTGTGGCAACAGCTATTTCAGATTCGCAAATAAAAAAATGAAGCCTTAGAAAAATTAAATTAAAAAATATATTCTTTTAGTTATAGGATATGTTTTAAAACTTAACTCTTGTTTTCTCCATGTATTAAGTACACTTTTATTCCTCTAGAGTGGGAGGGGGCGGTATCAAAATATTCATTAGAAAAGGGGCTGGTATCGAAATAATCACTAGAAAAGGGGGCGCTATCGAAACATTCACTAGAAAAGTGGGCGCTAGCTCAAAAAAGGTCGGGAACCTACGATCTAATATATTCACAGAGTACAGTAATACTTTGATTTACGCTACCCGACTTGCGTGATCCCAGAGTTCAAATCTCGTCAATTCATATTGTGTGTTAAACGCTATGAGACGCAAGACAATGAGCTCTCTGTTAAAAAACTTTTGGAAACAATTCAGTGTTTTAAAAGCAGTAAAAGAATAAAAGCGACCATCTTGAAATGAAGTTTCACAGAACTTCAAATGGCGTCTGGAAAAAACTGTGTCCCTTTTTCTTAATACTTAAACTCAGACGAAATTAATGCCTAAGCCTGATGAAATTGGTAATGCGATTGTAGAATTTGTTCATCTTGCCAGACAAATAAAGTTAGAAGTGGATAATCCTGCCGTTCAAGAACTTTTGCATTCCCACAATCAAAAGCTAACACACTGTTCCTCAAAATATGGGGCGTGCTCCCCTAGGGGGCGTGATAAACATACAAGGGGTGCGCAAGCCTATTTAAAAGTCGAAAACAAAAGATTATTTAAAAATTATTAATTTACTGAAAGAAAACAAATAAAATACATTTCTGACGTAATAAAAAATAAAATACACTGATATAATACACTTATAAATATATCAGTACTGCGTAATGTATTTTATAATTAATTTATTATTACTAAGTGAAGAACAAGTTTAATAATTTCCAGTGACACGCCCATGGGCTTGACATTTAAAAATTATATACAAAAATTAACACTTATCTTTATAGTTTGTACAGTTTATAATTAATCCCTTAAACGCCGACTAAAAATTAAGCGATTCTCTTCCCAATGCCACCGTTTAACGCGTTGGCGAGCGTATGTGGTGTATTGGATGTGGGGTATAAAAGGAATAAATAAGTAAATCCTTCACAAAAACACACTCACACAAACACTGTCAAGTTCATTTTATTACATTCCAAAGCCTTCGGAATAATTTTATAGATAGCAGTTCACAGAAAAGGTCTTACTTCGAAAGGACGTATATATACGTCTAAAGCAATTAAAACACTGACTGAGCGAGACGTTAAAATACGCCAGCGGCACTTAAGAAGTTAAAGTCGTACTGTAGGTTTAGCATTAAAGTATAGTATTATTGAATTCAACACATTGTGTTATTGTATGGAGGGAGGGCAATGAAAATTATGAGTGAATATTGGGTCGCAAACATTGAAAGTTTGAGAAGCACTGAGCTAACGATTGATGGGCTCATAGAAATGCACAGCAAAGCAGGACATTGAAGAACCTGAGTCTTTTGACTCAATCAGAAGATCCCATGGCGGTTTGGAATTTGACAAAAGTTACAAATTTTAGAAAATATAGACTCTAATGAAGTGCGCATTTTTCAACAAAATTAGGAATAAAAAATATTTTAGCATGGTACCAGGAAACTTTGCTGGAGAAAAAAAATCTTTTAGCTGGAAGGTTACTTTGTTAGATTTTATGAAACCTTCTAAATCGAAATAACTTGGGCTTGTGATTTGTGCTATCTAAGACTTTATTAAACATTTCTCTTTCTGAATTATTATATTTCCTTTCGTTTCCGGCATCAACTAAAAGTATATTATATGTATTTATATGCGACATTATACCCGGCTTATGAGAGTTTGACTTACACGGTTATTAATCAGTCCCACCAATCGCGTATTTTAGTACTCATACTGTAAACAGTATGAGTAATTTATCACTTACAGAAACTGATTGTATGTATAATTTTGTATATTGAGTTTAAATATAGAATATTAATGTAATATACTTCATATATTATATTGTAATTAAATGTAGCGTTACATTTTCTAGTAACTTCAATGAAAAAATTATTTATTTTTTCTCTTGGGGGTTATCACATATGATTTTTCTTGCAAATACAATATCTTAATTTTTTTTACAATAAAACTTTTTTCAAAAATTAATTTCTTTTTTTTCCCCCCATATATTATTTATATATTGAACGCAGTAGTGGGTATGTTTTAAAGAAAATGGTCCTGTTCAGAAACATTGTTTAATTTAAAAGAAGAAAAAGTAATACGAAAACTCCATGGCAGCGTTTCTGAAACTGTGGGGTGTGTCCCCTAGAGGGGTATGAAAGCTTCACGAGGGGTGCGTAAGCATATAAAAGACTCGAAAACAAAAGATTATTTTGAAAAATTATTATTTTACTGAAAGTAAACAAAATATATTCTGATATAATAAAAAATAAAAACACATTACACTGACAAATACACTTAAAAATGCATCAATACTGCACAATATATTTATATAGTTAATTAAACAATACTTAACTATAAGAACCAGTTAGCTAATTACAATGATCCTATGGGCTTATCTAATACTTATCTTGATAATTTATACGGTTTATAATTAATCCCTTAACTGTCGATTAAAAGTTAACAGATTCGCTTTCCAATGCCACCGTTTCCCACGTAATCGCACGTATGTAATGTTTCCTTCGGGGGGTGGGGGAGGAATAAATAATCAAGAGTTCTTTGAAATAAAGAAATCCTTTACAAACATATTATTGTGGTCCTTTTATTGCATTCCAAAGCATTCGAAATAATTTTATGGATAGCAGTACACAGAAAAGATGGTACTTCGGATAAACGTATATATACGTTTGGGACAATTAACACTCTGGCTGAGCGAGACGTTTATATACGTTGGTGGCACTTAAAAGCTGAAAGTCATATTGTAGCTTTAGTTTCAAAGAATAGTATCATTGAGTTCAATACATTGTTATTGTTTGAAAGGGGGAGCGTGATGGAAATTATGATTAAATACTGTATCGCAAATATTGAAAGTTTGAGAAGCACTGGTTTAATATAACACGGAAGATGATGAAAAATTATTTAAAAAAATACTTATAATAGTTTTATTATGTAATGAATATCATTTTCATTTACCATTTTCAGGACATCAATGTTAAACTTTTAATTTTGTTGTTGCTCATTGAATTAGAAGTATTTCACTTGGGGTGGTGTTGGTTTAAAGAGGAGTTCATAGGCACATTAAAGCTTAGGACTCACTGCTCTAATTGACAGTGAAATTAGAATATGTCTCTCATTTAGAGTACATTTTTTTTTGGTCTCTAAAAAGGCTCCGATTTTTCGGTTCCTATCTTTTAATTTTGTGTAATAGTCAGAATTAACCAGTAAGTGTATCTTCGAATATTCTAATAGTTCCTAAAATTAAAATAAGGTACGTGCGTTTTTTTACGTATATATACGTCCAAAAATTAATGTTTTGGCTGAGCAAGAACTCTATATATGCTGGTAGTTCTTAGGAGTTTAAAGTCCTATAGTAGCTTTAGGGTCAAAGTATAGTATTATTGAATTAAATTCATTGTTATTGTATTGAAAGGGGGGGCGACGAAAATTATGATTGAATATCGGCTGGTGAACATTGAAAGATTGAGAAGCAATGCTCCACAGGAAATATTAGAATTATTCTCTTAGTGAATATTAATAATCGATTTTGGAATAAAACTTAAAAAATATTTTGTTCTTAAGTGTCTGTTGCAATTTGTTGAGATTCAGTAATATTCATTAATTATAAAATTTTTGCAGAAATGTTTCAAATTAAACGTGCTCAGAAAATGAAATTACACAACCAATATTGAAATATACTGAAGTATTTTAACGGTAAAATAAACTATTGTTTTAAATAAATAATTGTAATTAAAATTTATAGTTTAATGTTGACATTTAATGTAATTAAATACGAAGGCTTATATAATTTTTAAGCAAACATCTGTTAATTCATTTCCCCCTGTTAAACATTGTTTTACATAATTCATTGAAACATTTCTTCTGCAAAAATAAAATATTTAATATGTGTGTAATTTTATGTATAAGAGTGAGATGTGTCCAATAAGGCACAGTGTGGCTTTTTAACAGGCACAATATGTCACACAAAATAACATTTTCAGACAAATTATGAAGCATATATTATGAGTCATAGTGCCAAACTTATTCGAATCAAAACCGCATGTTTTTTCAAATATTAATGCCACTGAAATTCGAGTGCGGCTTAAAATCAAAGACAGAAAAATTCATTGGATGGTGGAAATTGAACATGATACTGACGGTTAAAATAATTACTGGCTTATGTATTTGAAAGTTTTTAAAACTGGTAAAATGAAACAATTATTATCTTTTTATTACTTCTCATTTTAATATTTTTTTTAAATTTCGTATAAATATCGAACATTAATAAATATTTTTGCATATTTTTTCAAACAAAATTGTGGTGAGAATTCGGGATGCAACGTGTGGCTTAGATTCGAAAAATTACGGTACTTTAAGATATCTGACTGGTTGCAACAATTTTTTTTTTTTTAAATGAAGATATGGAGATTTTTTTGTTATTTTTAGATTTGTTTAGTGCATTTTACGAAGAATGTGATAAAATTAAGAAGAGAAGAAGAAATTATTATTACTAAAATGGGAAAAAATAGGTAAAAATTGACACAAAATAGCATAAACGCGGCCCATTGTGCACCAAAGGTTTATAAACAAATTTTCAATTTTTTCAATCTAATGTGTTGCTATATTATTCAATTTTGAAATGACCATCAGGATAAGAGATATTTTCTTTTTTACAAAAACTAGAGCACTTTATCTCGGTTACTATATGAAAATAGTTAAAAAGACAGTGATTATATTCACATAAGGGACTGTAAATTTTGTAATAAAACACTGATTGATAAATCTGAAAGTTAAAACAATTCAACTATTATACAGAACTTACAGAAAAAATTTAAGTTAATTACATTCAAAACATTTTTAGCAATCGCTGACCCCGTTTGATTGTTATCAAAAAATCACATTTCGAGTTAAACGCGTTTTAAAGTTGACATCTTGCTTAAAGTAATGGCATCTGCTTTTACTGAAACACTTGTAGTTTTTGTTCTAGTAAACGTAAAATGATAAACCTGGTATTTTTATAAAGCTAATAAGATGGTGGCCCATAAAATAAAATCATAAAAAAATTTGTCAATTTTTGGCAAAATTCACAGTTTTAGTGTAGTCGGATACCTTAAAGCTAGTTTCATGTTTATATAACTTTCGAAAATATTTAAATTTTTTACATTTTTCTTTAAAATGAGAGATTCTATAAGGACACAATTTAGCAATTTAATATATACTGTTACAAAACTTCTACAAATCATTTGAGGAATTCGATACAACGTAAAAAAAATTCTATTCGAATACTTCTGGCAAGCTATTTAATTTTACGTAAGTTCTCATCACCAATCTAACGACATTCCGTCATGTTAACAGTATGCCGTGACTATATCGCATATTTTTTAATCAGAACGGTTTTGACAGGCTAAAAGAACAATTTTATCCAAATAGCGTGACTAAAACTATCCTTTTTATATCATTTTTCTCTAAATTTTTCTCTGGAGAAAAGAATAATTCTCGTTTTTTTTCCTCCAAAATTCTCTTAACTAGAAATGTTTAAACCATTTGCCGTTCAAACTCCATAATTGGATTAAAGTGCTGCATAATTCAGGGGAGACGTTTTCCTGTGTTTGTTCCCACCAAGCCGACCAATAGTCACGTGACTTCTCACGTGATTCAGCATCATTTAGGCGGACCGATTCTTTTAACCAAGTCGTCGAGTGGAGTGGAGATGTTATTGATGTACGAATTTTGTTTCGAATCGACGCTAATTGGAGTATTCCGAGAGCTATTTTCACTTGAATGGGGGGTAATGCATAGAACTAATTGAAGTGTTTTCGAGGGTGCATGCATATACACAAACACGGGGGAAAAATAGGTAATTCAGATGCAGAAGTATTTTTTAGCCAAAATTAACGGCTTGGTTTTAAAAAAGAAACAGATTCCAGTTAGAAAATATGATCGAATTTCTTTTGTAGGAATTGTAGAATATATCTAGAAAACACTACTGTTTTTTTTAAAATAAAACTATGTAAAAGAAAGATATTGTAAATTATTCTTCTTATATAAAATGTGAGCCTAGTTTTTTTTTCAATGGTTCCTTTCCAAACCTATATTTCTTATGTGGCCCCTATTTTTAACCACAAATTAAATAATAAATTAAGGTAACTACATGGCAAGGTAAAAAATTAAATGTATATAGTACGCTCTCTAGAGTACACACCATATATTTTATAAACAAAGTACAATAATTATACTCACAGATAGATTGAATTGTTATGTTTATTGTACAAAATTTTTAATAAACCAGGTGGGGAGGGATAGTTTTGAAAATATAAATCCAACTAACTCTTATATATATGAATGTATTACTGAAATTCAAAAAAGATATTTTAATGTTATTTCTGTGTATAAATGTGTTTTAAATCAAGCATCAAAGCATTTTTTTTGCTTAGTACACATTTGACATGGCTTTGTAGGCATCCTTTTTTTTCTGTGAGATGATGATGTTCTAAGTACTGAAATAAGTTGTACTTGTATTATAGTTGATGTGCTTTTTCCTCTGCCGTTACATCAATTAAATGAACAATAACTGATTTTCTATATTGAAGCATCCACATCTTTTTATTCCTTCTGAGGTCATTCTACCCATTGTAGCTCTAGTAACTACTGCACGCTTCAAGCAATGCAACTATAATTTGAATTTGTACACTCACTAATTGGTTTTGTCTGGTATTTATTACTTGTCAGTCCACTATTATTATTCTACAACTCCTTATAACTACCGTCGCCTTAGAGGTTTTTTCCAATGAGGATCATTGCACATCTGCATTATTGACTGTCACCAGATGAAATTCGGTGCTGAACTTGTAAAATCATAAATAAAACGAAAGGAAGATCTATTTGTATATATCGGGGGGGGGAACCTTTTTGGATCTAAGCGCCATTTTTTCTACAGAAATACAAGTATTTAATGAGGTATAGGCGTGTCACCAAACAATTTTGAATTGTGATATTACTGGGAAAATAATAAAACTAAATAAAACAACTCAAAACTATTTACTACGAAACAATGCGTTTTGCATTGTTAAATATTGAAGGTTTTTGTTATACGTGAAATTCAAATTAAAGTAATATTAGTGTGACTTTTGTTGTTGCAGATTAATGACAAATAACATAATATGATTATAGATGTTACTTTTAGCAGAATGCATGCTGAGTTGGAGTCCTCTTCCAACCTTTTTCTACGTGATTCTTTAACGTTATTCATCTCTAAAATAATGCCTCGCAGATGAAAATATGGTTAAACTAGCATGATAGAGAGAGAGAGAGAGAGCTTCTTCAAACAATTAAATGTGCGTGAAATTGAATTCCATGTTTCCAAAATTGAGTTACTCGCATTTTCACTTATATTGCTTGTTAATCTTTTTGTTTCATTCATTTCCAACCTTTTCCTTGTTTCAATAAATTTTTGAATCCATATTGAACTAGACTGGAAATCAACCAGTTGCATTTCAAATTCCTCAATTTCCAACCAATCAATTTGAACAAGTTCAATTTACCAAATGAAGACACATCAGGGTACATAATAAATTTGAGCATTTCCGATAATTCTTTGAACTGAGAAAATCTCGCTGAAAATTCCATGATTGACGTATCAATTACGGAAATATTTTGAACGAAAATTCTAACCCTTCTTTTTTTGCTGGCATGCCTAACATATTGTGTCGCGTGACATCGGTTCGCCATCCCTGGTATATGTAATGATTCTTATATAAATATATATATAGAAACATATACACTGGAGTTCAAAAGTTAAGCATAATTGATAATTATGTGAATAAAGAAGAAACTGTAAATCAGAATGATGGGAAACGAGATATGGGAGTGTAAAATAGTTATAAATAAGGAAGCAAATCAAAAGAAAGATAATAATTAATTTTACTATCCAGAGTAGCAGTTTGAAAGAAAACTGAGCATAGCAAGGATTCACACTTTAAAGAAAAAGTGAAAGAAAACATTAAATAAAATACTGATGCTGCAGTTTAATAAGGCGTGTGGCCACCTCTGACAGCCAGGCACGCTGCACAGCGATTTACCATACTTGCTATGAGATGATGAATGAGTTGTGGGCGCAAACAGTTCCAAGCTTCTTGGAGAGCTCTCTTCAGTTCTGTAACGGAGCTTGGTGGGTGCGAAATGGCTGCAATTTGTCTCCCGAGCATATCCTATACATGCTCGATAGGATTTAAATCAGAAGTTCGCAGGCCACGACATGCGCTAGATGTTTTCCGTTTCAAGGAAGTCATCAATCAGCACCGCTCGGTGACATGGCGCCTTACCATCCATGGATATGCAGTCAGGACCGACAGCACCTCGAAACAAGCGAACATAAGGCTCAAGAACTTCGTCTCTGTATCTTTGAGCAGTCACAGACCCCGTGTCAAGGAAATGGAGTTCTGTGCAGCCGTCCATCATGATGCCTGCCCATACCATTACTCCCCTTGATGGAAAATGATGTCTTTCCGTTATGTTTCTTGGTTCAAAACGTGTTCCACGTTCTCTCCATACCGTATCCCGCCAAGAATCACTACTCAGACTAAACCGGGACTCGTCACTGAACATCACATTGGCCTACTCTCCCACACTCCAATGTTGATATTTAAAACTCCAGTTCAAACTAGCGCGTTTATGCACAGACATAAGAGGAATGCAAACTTTTGGTCTTCTGGTATACAGGCCAGCATGATTGAGTTTCCTGTGAACAGTTTGTCTTGAAATTCGTATTCCTGTGGCGACTGTGAGCGCCGAACCCAGTGTTCTGGCAGTACTGCCCCTCTGATGTAGCGCATTTATTACCAGATATCGGTCTTGGCGTGGAGTTGTGACTCTTAGTCGACCTGATACTGGTTGTCGGGTAAGATCTCCCATTCTTTGAAACCTCTACCACAGTCTTGAGATCACAGACTGGTCTATATTCAGAATTCGAGACACTTCCGTTTGTGATCGTCAGGATTCCAGCATTCCAACGATCCTTCCTTTCGTAAATATGTCCAATTGGCGTCTTTGAGCCATCATTCACCTTGTTTGATTATTAACAACGTTCCTTCGCACAGCAGTTGCACGAAACTTGTCTGAACTGCGTATGCTGCGTGAATCGGTTTCTCCGGGTTCCGACATGCGCCGGTGTTTCACGCAGGACATAGTCGACTGAAAAGTTTTGCATAAACCCAATGTTTCTTCACCCAATTAGTACCAGCAATATATTTGGAGTAATTTTTTTTACGAATATTTACTCCATGTTTTTCGCATTTTACGATTTATGCTTAACTTTTGGACACGTGTGTATATAAATATATATATATATATATATATTACGAGATAACTCGTAAGTGGCACCCTGCAGAGGAATCTTATTCAGATATTCTAGCTATCAGTTATCTTGTAGTATTTTTTTCAATAAAAATTATATAAATGCCATTACAATATTATATCAATAACTTAATATTATTAGATTTTTTTTAAAATTTCATGTTTTCTTTAAAATAAAACCTTGGCACCCAAGACAAGCTTTAAATTTGTCTGGCAACGAATAGGTTCAAAAATCGTCAATCAGACAAAGTTTATAGCATAGTTTCTCAACATGGGCTATAACGCCCCCTTGTGGGCGTTTGAAACTTTCAGGGAGGCAGTAAAAGACCCAGAGAAAATTAGGGGGTGTTGAGATGGCACTAAAGGTCTTGGACAGATTAACCAAAAATAGTCAAAACAGACTAGAAAAAAACACGCTGATTATGTACTAACAAAAGTAAACTTCAATACTGTTTACCTTATGTTGATTGTATGTATTTATAAATCATTTCTATAACACATGTACGAAAATTCACATATTTCGGTAGTTCGGGAAGTGGATGTAAAACTTAAAGATTACATTACATTCAGACCTACATTAAATTGAATGACATAGTGCATTTAATTTCTGTAGGCACATGTTGTCTTTGTGAGCAGTAGGAAAAATGTTTCGTTCACTGCATTTCATTACGTATATTATCCAAGAAACATAATTAAATATGTTAACCAAGAATTAACGTGTGATTATTTAAAGGCTGAAACTGTCAATTAATATTTATTTTGAAAGCAATAGTTTATTATGAATTACTTCGTATCATCAAAACCCCTGCCTGTCTTGAGAACAGTAAGCTAAAACTTTTATTCCATTCTTTTAAATGAAGAAGAAATTCTCACAGTAGCGTTTCAATTCCAAATATATCCTACCTATGACTAAAATATATAATATTACACATTTAAATATATTTGTGGCAATAGCTATTTAAGATTCACAAGTAAAAAAAAATTAAGGCTTTAGAAAAAAAAATTAATTAAAAAATATATTCTATTAGTAATAGATTATTTTTAAAAAAATTAACTCTTGTTTTTACCATTTATTATGTACACTCTTATTTCTCTAGAGTGGGAGGGGTGGTATAGAAATATTCACTAGAAAAGTGGGCGCCAGTTCGAAAAATGTTGGGAACCTATGGTTTATAGGCATTTATTTCTGAATTTTTTTAAATAAAAATAAAGCAATCAGTCAAAAAACATCATCATTTTATTCCACCATTTGTTATTTAATGCATTTTAAACAAGTGTATAAGCATAGAAGATACAATCTGTCAAAAAAACATTATTATTTCATTCTTCCACTTGTTTTTATTGCACTTTAAACAAAATTAGAAGCACAGAAAAAACAAATAGCATGTGGAGGTGGTTGGAAGTTGCATAGGATTAATATAACAAAAGCGAATTTGAAGTTATTAGTGGACGAAAGTCTTGATATAATTGAAAATATAAAAATTCTTCTTCACAGATTATGTCTGAATAATTCCCAAAGCACTATGTGACTTTTATCCTTTTATACATTAAATACGTATTTCTGTAGTTTAACATAAGATACATATTGCTAAAGATAACTTTCGCAAATACGTTAGGGAATTTAGGAGTTGTAGGGTAAGAAGAAGACTTCTAGCTATGAAAAGAGATTTAAAAAATACTTTGCAGCAAATTATCCTATTTACTCTGAAATTTCATTTGTTTATTTGATCAACGCTTAGCTCTTGAATTTCAAATAAAATAAAATCTATTCAGAAAAGTTTTAACCTCGTAACTACATGTATAAATATAACTTATTTTTTCAAAACTCCATCGGGACGTATTTTAAAACATTATTCTTCCAAACAAGAAAAATAACGATCGCAAACCACACAATTCAGTGTTTTTCTCCCCACGCATCATTAAATCCAGCAAAGAACAACAATCACCTTTATATCTCTCAACTCAGCTCCGCAAACCTTTTTGTTTTATTCCGAATTTAATAAGCAGTAAATCTAAAAGCTTAACTGCATTCGGAATTAAAACACGCAAAGCACTAACTAATCATTCCAGACTCTGCTGATGTACGCCGTCCAGTTATCTCTAAACCCACCATTTTTAGCATTCCGTAGCTTTTCCCCAGTGATGTGTAATCCAATAACCGGAAAATTCATTTCAGTTAAGCCCCCATCTCAGCACTTTTCCTGCGTTATTATTTATCACTTGGCGACTTTTTTTTTTCCTTCTGTGCCAAACCCAACGCCATCTACCGGGAGAATGGCCGTTAATCCTGTGGTATAAAATTGTCACAGATAAATCACGTATAAATATAGACACAGCACGACCGAAGCGACCTCTAGTGGTGAGTGAAAGGAGCATGAAGTGAAGTGAATTTCCCCAGGGGAAACACCCCTCAGGGTGATAAGAGGGGGGTGGAGCGGATTTCGAGTGTCGTGAAAATTATAGATGGTTGATTCTGAATCGTCTGATAGATTTGCGATAGCCAGATTCATGTAGCGCCTGCAGCCTTTTCTGATTCCGGATTTCGATTCCGGGATACATATAAATAACTTTCGATTCTGCTGTGAGGAAAGTCCGATAAATAGTATCCGGTTATCCATAAATATTGACAGGCTCAAGATATATCCGGTACTCCTTTTATAGTGTAGTTTAGATAGTTTCTTTTTCGTATATGTGATGGTAAAAATTTGCTATACTTTCAAATGGACAAAAGATGAGGCATGCAATGTACGTAGTTTCATGCTTAGTTGAAAAGCGCTTTTGTTAGAAAACTTGTTTAAACTTTATATAGGGAAATAACTTGTGTTTTAAAAAATTTCTGATTCTCAGTTGAAAACAATGTATATTTTTTAAACAAGTAATATAAAAAAAATTAAGTCAATTCCTAATTTGCAGGGATAAACAGAAAGTATTTTATTAACGATTGAAAATTTGAACAAGATTTATATATATATATACAGGGAGAGAGTGAACTAATAATAGGAATTGAAAAAAGAGCTTGATTTGTCTGCATTGTTGTAGCAATGCACACACGGTTTCGCTGAAAAACCAGTTTTCGACGTCATCTTTTGTCATTGTTTTGACAGTTACATTGTTGTAACAACAAAGACGAATCTAAGTTGCCGTCGAAAACTGATAAGTAATTTAATTAAATTAATTAACCGGTAATTAAGGAATTAATTTTTGAAAAAACTGTTAACTTCAAGTGTCATCCACTACAAGTTTAAGAGGTTTATTTGAGCTTGATTTGATTAATAGAAAGTATTTTATTACTGATTGAAAATTTTAACACAATAAATATATTTATATATAGAGAGAGAAAGTGAGCTAATAGTAGAAATTGAAAAAGAAAAGAAAAGAAAATTCTAGTTTCTTAAATGTAACAAGAAATACATCGTGCCATGAATTGATTGTATAATTTTTGTAGAGTTATATCATATATATTTTTCATCTAAAATAATAAATATATTTCAAAGCACTTTCAACAATTTAAAATGAAACATTCGAATATTGTGTATTTTTTATTGCATCAACTGATAAATTATTTTTTATTGAAAAATAACAATTCCCAAAAAAGCCAGCGGGAACAGGATATAATCAAATGTACTTGTATTTTAAAAACAATTCTTTTTGTGCCAGGCTTCACTTAGAAAATATAAGAAATATTTCTTCTTTGTTGTACGTGTTGCTGACAGATACAAGGATATACACCAAAAAATGAACTAGATTTCTAGGGATTAAAATCTCTTAAAAAATCAGGTATTTATTTTTTCAGGAAAACAGACATATACTTCTACATACGCGTTCTATATTTACTATATATAGTATCTATTTGTAGAAAAAAGAATTAATGCAAAATGTGAGAAATCAGAAATATTTTGGGTTATTAAACAGATATTTTATATTAAATAAATACTTATTTAAAATGGAATAACTATATATAAATTTATTATTTCAGAGTATACGTATTCGAAGAATTTTAACCCAATGTATTATTTTCAAATGGTTTAGTTATATGTGTTTAACTCTTTAGAAGACCCTTACCTTCGACTAATCTTAGGTTAAACTATTTTTTGGGATTTAGATTAATTAATAAAAAGATATTCCTTTACAATTTATTGCTTAAATTTAATTTTTAATACCATTTTTTGTGACAAGAATGACTACCAGCACCCACTGGGAATTATTTAAAAATACGATATCTTATGTTTAGCATTTCCTTTTATATTGTACTAGCTGTTATACCCGTTCTACTCCCGGATGAATTGAAAATTAAGCAAAACAGATGGAAAAATAAATAAGTTTTTAATGGGTTAATCTTACTTCAATTGACATTTAACCAAAAAAAAAGAAGCTTTTTGTGTGTGTGCATATCTCAGATGAACAAAAAAACCTATATTTGTTAAATTTTAAATCTGTGGATCTGATAGCTGATAAAAAGGTGTTTTTTTAAATGTACAACACCTCCATAACTCCCTTGTAGGTTAACTTTTGAAAACACCTTCCTATGCTGACCTCTGCTCAGCAAAAGTAACGCATTGTTACAAATTGTGTGCAATGAACGCTTAAAATAGTGTAATTCATATATGGATGTGTGTAATACGTTAATATTATTTTCTGCTGTATTTATTTTATGTTAAAATTGTAATATTCGCAAGCAACATCGTTCATAACATTATAATGGCGATTCATTGGAAACATAGTGAAATGTTGGCGATAGTCAAGTTGGCATCCTTTTTGGCGACCCTGTTGGCAACTTGGCAATTGATTGAACGCTGCAGAAGTTGCTTTGCTGTAGCGCCATCTGATGGAGATCTGCAACAAATAGGATACCACAAAAACCTTCTACATAAAGAAATACATATACATGCCAATTTTCATAGTGATCGGTTGAACGGTATTGGAGTGCAGTGAGGTCATATATACAAACATCCATTTTTATGTATATATAATATATAAATTACGTTATATTCATAAAAAAATACTTCTTAAATAATAAAATATACTGAAGTGATTATAAATTAGATTTATTTTGTATCTATGAGTTTAAGAGTTTACACACACACACACTACTTTGCATGAAACTTTTGAAAACAGACATCAATACATGGTGGGACATTGCAAGATAAGCAAATGTATCTTGTTCTCATTTGCTTTAGTAGAGTACAAACGGCAACGTGTAAATGTTTTTGTCAAGTTTTTGCATATGGTCACCAACTTAAGTCGATTGTATGTGTCATCTGGAGCAATTTTCTTGTTGCTGAGGAAGCTTAAAGGTTGTCTTTTGCGTTTATGACTTAAAAATTCTGAAATCAGTTGCCATACTAGCCGAAAGGTTAGCAGCACAAATCATAGGTATGAAAATAGCTCCTCTTATTCATTCAAAATTTAATTAAGTTGTTGGTAAGTATACATACCATACCCTTTTATAAACTAAACTAAACTCGAAAGCGCAACAGCCCATACAGGGCCACGGCCTACTGTAACCATAACAGTTTTTGTGATCTTAGGAGCTGAGGTGCATGAGCAGATGTTCCGGTCAGGTAGTCAGCTTTAAATAAAACCCCAATGTTTTTTTTAATTCCGAAGCAAGCTTGGTATTCATTTATTGACCTACTGAAGGGTTGAAACTCTCACGCCTTTTTATAAAGCGTTAAAGTAATTCAATACACATGTAGGATATGACTCTGCAGATAAGTTTGAAATTCAGTATGACATTTGAGATTATTTATGATACGAGGGTTATTGGGAAAATAAGTTTCCCCTGTCGACTGTGGTCAGAGTTGTGTATGAAAGTCAAAATATAGAATGATACATTAAAGGTAAGACATAACTTTTTTTTCCACATAAGTACCAAGTACATTGAGACATTTGTCGTACTTCTTGATAAGCTACAAAAAACCTTCCAGGAAAAATTTAGGGCTTTGCATACGGAAAAAGCGTTTTACGGTTATGAACGAACAGCAAAACAACAGCTGAACGCACAAGACACCGATACACCATCAGGTAAAAATAGACCACGATCAAGCAGGGGGATTCGGAAAAAGTGACCTGGTATTCTCAAAGCTGGCGTTCTGTTGTTAGATGACAATGCGAACCCACACTTGGCGAAGGCAATGCAAAACCATATTGCAACTCTTGTTTGGGAGTGCCTACACCATCCGCCGTATAGTCCAGATCTCGCACCTAGTGATTTTCATCTGTTCCCGGCTTTGAAGAAGAATCTCACCGGAAGGTGCTTTGGAAGAAACGCTGAAGTCAAAGAAGTCGTTAAATGCTTCTTCTGTATGCAAAGCACTGTTTTTTTCCCTGGAGGGCTTTTTGAAGCTTATCAAGTGGTACGACAAGTGTCTCAATGTACTTTGTAGTTATTTGGAAAAATGAAGTTATGTCTTATCTTTAATGTCTCATTCCATTTTTTACTTTCATGCACAACTCTGACTACAGTTGACAAGGGAACCTTATTTTCCGACTCATCCTCGTGCATGTTAAGGAATGATTCACACGCTCAAAAGAAAAGGTGTTTATTCTACTAACACTAAGCTCCAAATATCAACAATCATATTAGAACTAATCTACTTTGATACTTTTTCAATGTAACAATATATAAATACCTACATGATTTGAGTAAAATTCCGTTATCTATGAAAGTCTGCACAAAATGCCAAATTCACATCATGAAAGAACTTTGTTAGTAGAATGTTGCTTAGTTTGGCGATAATGTTCGACATGTGAGTAGAAGAAAAAAAATATCAATTGGAGCCTATCTATGCTGAAAGATCCTCTATGGCGTGGAGGTAAGGAAAAAAATAATTATAAAAAATTAATTTGAAAATTTTACACATTGCCACAAAAGTGTTGAGTAATCCAAAAAAGAAATGGGGGAAGCTTAATTTTGGTTAGATTATTTTAGACTCATAATAATTAATTTTCTACAATATGATAACTGATAAGTTAGCAATCAGTAGAGTGTGATATCAACATTTTATAACCTATCTGTATCCTCTAGCACCGTCTCATCAATTCGATCCAAGCTTCCCTCAGTTTTCCGCTTTATCATGCATTGTAAATTTAATAGTGCAGATGTGTTAAATGTATCTCGTGTTTTTTTCTTGCAACTATTTAGTATATTTCCTCTCATCACAATAAATATTGAAAAGAACTAAAATACCTGTTCCCTTTAAACAAAATTACTTAAACGTTTCATCATTAAAAACTTTAAATACCTTGACCTTAATTCCTCTTAAGGCAGTACTTAATTAATTGCATTTATTTCCTTTTTCATCTATATACCATAGAACATCTTTTCCTCTTAGGTAGGTTTTTGATGTAAAAAAAAAAATGTGTCCTTCCTAAATCCAACCTGTTTTACTTCCCACTAATGATTATAAAGAAAAGGCTTGTAACGGGCCTATATACGCGAATCTTCCATTCATCCTCTAAGGTAAACTTAATTTTAAACTGTTATTTCAGTTGAAAATAATTCTCGGTGAAGAAGATGAGATTTATGCAAATCAAAACTTCTATTTAATTGTTTGCATTAAGGTAGGCGATGATGGTATCTTCTTCCCAGTAACCCGGCTAGAGGTGCAGGAGGACATAAATGATCAGAATACATATTGAACTTCAATTATTTATTTATCACAATATTCAATTCAAACACACATAATACTCTAAATAGGCTAATTTTGATCAATCAGAGCACGAAGGTGAGACAAGATGGCGTGGGGATAATATATCCAATGAGACACATCTATCCTTACGATAACTTAAAACAAAGCTATATTAATCTAGGACCGTGCTAATAATTTAACTCTATCATTTCTATTTGAAATAAGATTACAGTACCTGAACTCTTGTGGTTTTCTTATTCTTGCATTTATTTTAACACGGCTCGAACAGTTCAACTAAGCCCTTCTTTAAAATTCCAACTTCTCGCTTCGTACACTGTTTACGTATACGTTTTACTGCCGATTTACTAAGCCTCTCAGCTATTCACTTCACATCCAAGCTATCCTCACTTCACTAACCTTCCTAACTCGCGAATACAGAAAAATATAGTAAACTTAATTTGCATAATCACGCTTCCTGTCCTCGGAGAAAATTGGTTGAAAAAAATGATGGCCCAAAAGGAATACCCAAAGGTTAGTAGAAAGAACCGTAGAGATCCATCACAGTGGTTGAAAAAGGATATTAAAGCTTGAATAAGATTACGACTGGAGGTCGTATAGTTAGCCAAGTTATCTAAATAGAATCCAAGTAAGGGCGCTCCAATTATAAGATAAGTGTGTTTATTTATATGATAATTAAATTAATCCTAAGTGTTTTCTCTCACGGGTTTACTGTTTTAGTGCATTCTCTCCCTAATGTTGTTTAGTGTGATTAAGTGAAAGTGATGATAAAAGTGTTTTTAAATTGCTATAGCTAATCTTTGTTCGAACCTCCAAAGATGAAGGTCCTCTAGGACGTTCAGGATAAATCAGCGTTTCTCAAACTGTGGGGTGCACCCCCCTTGGGGAAGTGAAAACTCTACAAGGGGGGGGAGCGAGCATATAGAAAAGTCTAAAACAAAAGATTATTTAAAAAATTTGCTAATTTATTGAAAGTAAACAAAATACATTCTGACATAATAAAGAATCAAATCAGCATTCACTCTGATATAATACACTTATAAACGTATCAGTACTGTGCATTGTATTTTATAATTAATTTAACAATACTAAGTTAAGAACAAGTTTAATAATTACCAGAGAGATCCCATGGTTTTTCCATATATAAAATTATATACAAAATTTAACACTTATCTTGATAATTTGTTCCGTTTATAATCAATCTCTAAACTGTCGATTAAGAGTTACTCATTTCGCTCCCGATGCCACCGGACATACCGTCAAGGTTCTTTTATTGCATTCCATAGCCTTCGGAAAAATTTTATCTATGGCAGTGCGTAGAAAAAAATCGTACTTCGGAAAGACGTATATATACGTCTGGGAGAATAACACTTTGATTGAGTGAGACGTTTATATACGCCGGTGGTGCTTAAGAGGTTTAATGCGTATTCCAGCTTTGGTATCAAAGTATAGTACAATTGAATTCAATACAAATGTTATTGTATGGAGGTACAATGGAAATAAAGGTTGAATATCGGGTCGCAAATATTGAAAGTTTGAGAAGCACTGGGCTAAATATAAATTTTTTCCACCTCTCTTCATTCTTATGGACCACACATTTAGGCTTATTGCAAATTCCCTCAACCCCTTTTTTTTCTCTCACCACGGGATACAAGGAATTACTTGAAGATGAATAACTCCTTAAAAAGAAACTGAGCTATCCGACGGTCATTTCTTTGATCCAGATTAAAGGATGTTTTCCCCTTTTCAATAATGGATGACGTAGATGTGGCTATTAATGTGAAAGGGTACGGTTAGTGAATCCGCCAGGAAATGCTGTATTCAGTTAACGTAGGATGAAAATTCTCGAGCAAAGATAAGAGGTTCTTACGAGCTTCGTTTTTAATTCACAAGGTGGTTTTTGTGTAGTACGTACGTTTATATAACGTGACTGGTATTATAGGATCGTCTAATGTTGTTAAGAAATTACGGAGGAGTTCAGTGCGTTTTGTTGTGGTCAGGAAACCGACTTATAATCCGAAGGAAACGTAAGCTGACGATTATTATCTTTTTTTAAGGTATCCCAACTACTTGCGACCACTTTTTTAAAAAAAAATGGAGATATGGGGATTTTTTGAGGTTTATAGATTTGTTAAGTACGTTTAAAAAAAATATGCTAAAATTAAAAACATAAAAAGAAATTATTATAACTAAAAAGGGGAAAAAATGGGTGAAAATTTACAAAAAATAACATAAACGGGGCCCATTCTGTACTAAAAGTTTATAAATAAACTTTCAATTTTTCTACTCTGATATGTTGCTACGTTATTTATTTTTGAAACGACCTTCAAAATAAGAGATTTTTTAATTTTTACAAAAATTAGAGCACATTATCTCGGTTACTATATGAAAATGCTTAAAAAGACAGTTATTATATTCACATAAGGGACTGTAAATTTTGTAATAAAATAGTGATTGATAAATCTGAATGTTAAAACAATTCTACTATTATACAGAACATACACAAAAAAGTTCAGTTAATTATTTTCAAGGCTTTTTTAGCAATCACCGTTCCCGTTTGATCATTTTCTTAAAAAAAACGAGTAAAATGCATTTTAAAGTATGACATTTTACTTAAAGTAATGGCATCTGCTTTTACTAAAACACTTGTAGTTTTTGTTCCAGTGAACAGAAAACAAACTTGGTATTTTCATAAAGCTAATAAGATGGTCTATAAAATAAAATCATAAACAATTTTGTCAGTTATTGTCTAAATTCACAATTTTAGGGTAGTCGGATACCTTAAGTTAACCGGTGAAATATTAACTGTTTTGTATCTATAATTTTAGAATTTACTTTTTATAAGTGTCTGATATAATATATTACAAACGTACTAAATAAAAACTTGAAAACATTATTAGACGGTTTTTAAATAAACATAAATAAGCATTGCTATTAATTGTTAGGTATGAATGAAAACGCATTCTTTATTCCAAAAAATCGCAGAGATTATAGTTAAGAAAAACTTGGAATTTAATTTTTTTCGCTTCAGAATAGATATTGTTTCTGAAAAGACTGTTTACAGACAAAGAGAAAATTTTCTTTCAAAGCTGAATAAGCAGATGTGACCTTGTTTACAAATTTGATCCCCAAACATCAACGACAAATTTAGTTACCAATAATATATGTCCTGAGACAATTCAAGATGAATCTACGATGATAATTTGAAAAATTTATTCTAGATTGGCGTAAAACTCACTTCCCATACACTATAAGTACAATGCATTTAAAGTTATATTAATGATTTGTTGGTGACGCCGTGTTTCATTGTTTTGTGTGTAAATATGCTGATAGATTTCATTTTCAGCGCTCTATGTTTATGTGAATATTGGAATAATACTACATTCTATTTAGACGTTGGCATTAATTGCTTCCATTTTGAATAAAGTATTTTATATTTATTAGAAAATTCCAGAAAAACTTTCGAATTGCCCCGAAATAATCTACTTGTTAATAGTCAGAAACACACTTTTCAACATCTGAAAACCGTTCAACCATGAAACAGTATTTCTACAGGATATAGTGTCTTTAAATTATTAATTATCTTATAAACAATACAGAACTATAGAATCATACATCGAAGCTAAAGGTAACAAAGAGAAATAATATTTGTGAGTGAAATAAGGAATTTTGATGTCAGCATACAAATTTCTGAAACGTTGTGAGAAAGCAAGGTTTATAAATATAAACGAAATAGCATCAGATATATTTTAAAAATTACATATACAAGCCTAGTTTCAAGTATCCAAATTTAACGTGAAATATAGGAAAACGAAAAGTTTCCGCTTAACCCTCCGTTAGCGCGTGAATCATTTAGATGCATAGTAAAAATAATTTCGCTGCTGCGTCCACACAGGGTGAAATGGAACCGTGTACCTCCTTCTTCTATCTACCTTTCGTCACTCGCCCTAGGATTCAGTGTTAAGAACAAGGGCGATTTATTCATTTTTTAGATGGCAGGAGCAATTGAATCTGACAGATGTAGAGCGTGATTTTTTTAAACTTTGTACTATTTAGTTAATTTTGATTTTTTTTCTTGTAAAATAATCCTAATAGTTTTCAGTTTTACACAGAGATAATTCGGGACAAGTAACTTGTTACTTTGATATGATAGCTTTTTTTTGTTGTTGCTAGAAGTTGAGATGCATCTGAGAAATCAATTTAAGCTATGAAAGTAATTTAAAAGGACTATTTTTAGTTTGCTTCTTGCAAGTTGAAATATTTGTCATTTCTTCAACAAATATTTCTTACACTAGAATGATTTTTACTATGAGAACGGCTAAAACAATGAGATGCTAAATATTTAAAATAATAGAAATGACTATACTTAAAAACTAGTTTAATTTTTGCCTAAAATTTACAATTTCATAACATTTTTTTAGCACAGAATCACCTTTTCCCTTGAAATACAAGAGAGAGAAAAATGTAAATAATTTTCAGATGTTATTTAATAAATTAAAAGGGCAGAATTTAATATTTTTGATAGGTAAATATTTCATTTTCAAGTAAGAAAAAAAACTGCAGTCATAGTGATAAAGGAGAAAAATTGATAACACGCACACACGCACACACACACACACATATATATATATATATATTTAAGAGAGATTATGTCCGAGGTAATACCAAAAAATAGGATAAAAAAGTTCTTTGAAAAGAATATCGTTAGAATATAATTTATGTGTGCTGTTATAGAAACCCTACTTTAGCGATGAAACAGCTGTATAACAGTTGAGGAGGCATAAAAGTTTCCAATAGTTAATGTAATGCAAAAAGTTATAAAACAAATTCTTTGTATCATGTCCAAAAAGAATTTCTTTTCAATGAATAAAAAGAATTGGACACGCTATTCAGATATCGTTTTTTTTATACTTACACTGATACTGCCATTAACAACAAAATTCAAAATGTATTTTTTGTTGTTGCCATACGTGAAAACAAACTATTTGAAAAGTAAAATTAGATTATAATGTGTTTATGATTTACAGTTAAATGTATGAAAAAAATTAAACATAATTAATTTCAGAACTAGAAAAAGTTCAATTCGTTTTTTAGCAATGCTTTTTATCATTATTATAGTTGAAGATATATTAGATATCTATCTAGCAATCGGAAAATATATCAGACATAAAAACGAACATTATTTTAAATTTGGAAGGAATTTATAACTTCAATATTGTTATAAAATGATTTATGTATTTTTTTAACGAAGTAGTTAAAATTAGTTACATGCTTTACATTTTGTATTAAAAAATTGATTTGCATTTACTTTTATACAAACGAGTGTTTTATTTATTCGTTATGTTATGGAGCAATTTGTGTATTATAGAATTATTCAGAAATCTATTTATGATTGTTTTTTTGATAGTTTCCTGTCAAATGGAACAGTTGAAAGATCACTTTCTACTTGATGTTAAAAAAGAAAACATAATACTTATCACATAATTCTAATTTTTAAATACAAAACTGAATATCTCTATTGCATTTAGAAATCCTTACATAATCTAAAATAATTTTTCATTTCATTACAACAATTTTAAATGTTATTTATATTAATCGTTTGCATTAAAATGTTTTTCTATGACTCACTAATTTAAAAATATATTCCTAAATCTTTTAATAACAACGCATTGAAATAATATTTGTTTAATTCAATTTTAAATATTTATTAATATTTATTTAATTTTCGTCAAGTACATAAGTAAACATTTCTTTTCAAACTTCATTACACAGAAAAGAATGTATGCTATTAAAATAAATAGCTTTATCTACAAAATAATTTAATTCATGCATTGAAATTCTCATTTCTGGAAGACGGTTAAGACTTTTGATTTCTTATTTTTCGGCTCTTTAATCTTAGTTTATTTTTCATAATTACAAGAAATCGCTATTCGCATTGCAATTAGAAAAAGAGTGAAAGTATTATAATCTCAAAAAGGAGAGAGGGAAAAATCACTTTTACTATGATAAAACCACTTGTAAAAATAAGCGTACAAATGTAACACTAGCAATTTGCCGCATGTGTTGAAGAATAATATAACTAAATATCGACTGAATTTTTGCTTTTATTTTAGCATTAGAAATTACTAATTATTAAGCTGGTTTCTCTACTTTAGTCTGACTTTTTCTAATACAAACTAATAAAAACAATTTCAGCTGTTGCCTGAAATAAATTTTTAATTTGTGGTTTTTTTATTCGTTAAATAGGGGCTTTTACCTTCAATTTAATATGGAAAAGGGATAAACTCTTTAAATCACGAAATTCGCTTAAAAGGGGTTCGTTGAGTCGGGGTCCAACTCTGTATTTAGGATAAGATTTTAGTTTTAACAGACAAATAATTTTATTATTTAAGGCACTTGTTAAGTATTGGATTAACTCGTTCTTTAAGAAGTTTTAAATTCCAAAAATACTCTATTTTTTTTAAATAAAAAAAAACTTATTTTTTTATTTTTTTAAAATTAACTGTAAAAGATAAATCTGCATCAAGCAGTTTTAATTTTAAAAACGTAAGGTAGATTTCATGAAATTATTTATTTTACAGTTAGCGTAATTCACAACAGTACTTCGTTCTTAGAAAACAGATAAGATAAAAACAATTGAATCAAACAAAAACAACAACAAATTAGCTCTTTTTCTTCTTCCAACTTTACTTTTTAAATTAATCCAATGGATTTATTTTAAGCACTATTTTTCAGTCTATAAAAAATTCTTTTTGTGAGAATTGAGGTTTTTTCATTCCTTACAGAAATGTTTTCTTTTTGTAAAAATAGCCTATTTTCTTTTTATCAATTTGGAAGTCTGATTTGAGTGTTCTAAAGGATGGACAAAAACTCTAGTATGTCCATTTTTCTGTTCCCGAGGGGGAAAAACGTAGTAATAAGGTAGACTTTTTCAAAAAAAAAGTCGTGAAAAAGAATTTTTTGACCACTATTCAAAAATTTTTTAACAGGCCCCCCATCACAAAAGAAACCACGGAACACACATCTTTATATATATTGGACACAGGCTATAGAAATAGGCCTTTTGGCATCCTCTTATGATTTCTCATTCAAAATACACGATGCAAATTTTATGAAATCTGTAATAGTTATCGGGACAAGTTTTTCCATAAAATATATTTGTACAACTGATGCTGTGTCCAACAGCCACCACATAATTATTCTTTTTTCTTGCAGGATAATCAAACAGTTGGCTAAAAAGAATTTTTATGTTCTGGTTGTTATTTTCACTTGAAGAATAGAAAATCATAGTAGGCCAACATTGAATAATTATAATTTTTATGCAACTTTATAATAAACGATCTTTAACTTGTAATTCAATCATTAAATGGAAGTCTTTTTTTCCTCGCTTCATACAATTCATGGTAATAATCACTGAAATAATTTAAATCTGCAAAAAAAAAAAAGATTCAAGATTTGATATTTCGAATTTATAAGAAATTCTCACGAATTTTGTTTATGGTCCATTGGATTTCTTGTTAAGTCCAGGAGATAGATTGGGGGAGGTAAAGGGGGAGTTCTGACTAATAGAAACGTTGGAGATAATGTCTGAGAATGGTTACATAAAACTGTCCATAATTGACGAAAAACAAATATAACTATGTTTTTTTTCGGGAGGGGGATATGCTGAGTATTATCCAATTGAAGACTATCAAAATTATAGATGTCCCATTCCCAATTTCTCTTATATTTTTATTTCAGTGAATAGTACAATAAATAAACAAGCTGTTCTCAACGAAAACGTTTACCTTGAACAACCGCCAGGTGAAAAGGAAAAAACTTTAGGTATCCGTTTACTTGCGACAACTATTTAAAAAAAAGAGATATGGGTGATTTTTGGTGTTTTTAGATTTGATTAGTACATTTTAAGAACAATATACTAAAATTAAGAAGAAAAAAAAAGAAATTATCATTACTAAAATGGGAAAAGATTGGTAAAAATTACAAAAAAATTACATAAACGTGGCCAATTCTTTGGCAAAAGTTTATGAACAAATTTTCAATTTTTCATTTCTGATGCGTTGTTATATTATTTATTTTTGAAATGACCTTCAGAATAAGAGATTTTAATTTTTACAAAAACTAGAGCACATTATCTTAGTTATTATATGAAATTGCTTAAGATAACAGTGATTATATTAACATAAAGAAACGGTAAATTTTGTAATAAAACAGTGATTGATAAATCTGATGGTTAAAACACTTCTATTATTATACAGAACATACAATAAAAATATCTGTTAATTATTTTCAAAACTTTTTAGCAATCGCTGACACCGTTTGAGCATTTGAAAAAAAAACTACATTTCCAGTAAAACGCGTTTTTTTAGTACGACATCTTGCTTAAGACGGAAAATAATAAGTTTGATATTTTTTATAAACTGATAGGATGACCTATAAAAAAATCATCAAAAAATTTGTCACTTTTTCCCAAATTCCTAATTTTAGGATATCAAGGTACCTTAACTATTAAACTACTATTATAATAGCAACCTTGATAGAGTTTATGTTATATAAAAGAGGGAACACATGAAACCCTTCGTTGGTTTTAATTTTGTTAGCCATGCAAGAAATTTAGATGGTTAACATATTTTAGTTGAATATTATTATCCAATTATTTACTTTTTGTTCATATTGAAAAAACAAAATAATAAATAAGAGTGTTTAGTATCTAATGAATAAGAAAAGTGCTTTTACAATAATTTAATATGTTTAAAAAAGGATTACGATTTTATTTTGAACAAAAATATGCTAGAAATACTAGCAGAGAGAAACTTACATTTTTTTTTACGAATTAGCTACAGTGTGACAAATGAAAAAGAGCCGTAAACACATTAGCAAGCGTGTGTAAATTTAGATTTTACACGTCGTTAAGTATATTTCACCAAAAGTACCTCCAGTTGTAATACGTGACGCTTATTCATTGTGAAAATGCCATGCAGAATCTCTCAAGTGAGAATACTAAAATATTCTTACGCGCAGTATGTTCCATTTGAATGATATCTAAAGCTTCTTAGCACTGAATTAGATGTCTAACGAAATTCAATTCGAACAAGAAAGTCTATTTCGTTCTTTAGCTAGATGTAAATCAATGTTCACAGACCGTAAAACGTCCCCCGACGAAACGCGTTAAAAAATTATGTGAATGTTTTCGCGAAGTTTTGCACCCCTTTTTCCTACCCTCCCCCCTGTATGAGGTAAAGAGCGAGGGGAGAGGATTGAAAACTACAGCGAGGCAGAGAAACGTTTTAGCATGGAATCATCATTTGTGCCACGAATAAGAAACTAGAAACAAAGGAAGAAAATGAAAAAAAGGAAAAATAATAATAAAAAAATGCACACACATACATTTTGAAGGGGGGTGGAGGAATAAGAAAACCAAAACCAAAAATACGAAACCGCACATACAACGGGGAAACAAAACCCTTCTGCTTCCCCCTACTTTCTCCCTGATATTCTTTTCATAATGTGC
Source organism: Trichonephila clavata (assembly GCA_019973975.1). Classification (NCBI taxonomy): domain Eukaryota; kingdom Metazoa; phylum Arthropoda; class Arachnida; order Araneae; family Nephilidae; genus Trichonephila; species Trichonephila clavata. The sequence continues at coordinate 37,981 of BMAO01035019.1, forward strand.
AGTTTTTCTTCGGCTCTGAATCTGACTTTCAAATTGAGGAAGAAACATTTGGACTTATTCTGGAGGCGCTCACAGGCAATAAAGTATGTAATCCCGCTTCTGAAATTTTTATACATTTTCTCTCGTTCTCTCTTTTCTTTTTTGATTCGCAGGAAAGGGGAGGGGTGCACGGAACGTCGAAGGGTGGTGGAAGCAGGGATGTAGTAGTGAGCTGGGAATCTCTTTGAAGGTAGTCGTTAGTGATAGAACTGAGCCGTGGTTCTTAGACTTTAAGAACATTCGAACATATTAAGGCCGTATGTCAGTGAGATCTTTTACGGTCGTGGGGGTTCTTAAGTGACCGAGAGCTGGGGTGGTAGGAAAAAGAACGACTCTCGTCTGAGCCGATTTATATGACATAAAAGTATTGACATTCAATGTAAAAGACACTAGACTGAATTCTTTGATAATAAATACCAAAATACAATCATTGTGTGTGTTTCACTGCCTCACACAAATATAAAGAGTATAACACTACCTGTAAGTAAGCTCTTTCAAAGGACTGTAAATCTTTGTTTTATAAATCATGTGGTATTTTTTGCTTTATCAATAGTGTACATGGAATGGAAATGATACTTATCCTTTATCTAACTAAGCAAAACTTTAATACTTATATAAATCAGTGCTTCTCAAAACTTTCATTATTTGCGACCCAATTTTCAATCAATTTTTCTCGCTCCCCCTTCCATACAATAACAATGCATTGAATTCAATAAAACTGATGCAATAGCTACAATACGACTTTAACCTCTTAAGTGCCACTGGCGTATATAAACGTCTCTCTAAACCAAAGCGATAATTACCCTAGACGTATATATACGTCTTTCCGAAGTACGATATTTCCTGTGCACTGCTATCCATAAGATTATTCCAAAGGCTTTGGATTGCAATAAAAGGACATTGAAAGTGTCTGCGAAATATTTACTTATATCAGAGGATTTCATTTATTATA
>BMAO01035020.1:0-28412 GCA_019973975.1 Trichonephila clavata
CAATCTAATTTTTGAATGATATAATCATAATGGTATTTAAAATATAAAACTTCTTTTTTTACAAGATAATTAAATATATTAACTAATTTAATTAATCCTAATATTATAATATATGAATTAGCTCCTTAAGAACTTTTTATACTAATGTCAAATTTGTATCAACATAAAACACAAATTTGCAAATGTTTTTAAAGATGCTTAAGTTGTTTATTTAGTTGCATTCAGAAACTTAGTTTTTGGTAATAAATATTGTTTAATGTAAATTACTTTATTTTCTTGATATAATTTTTTTACTAAATGTCATTAATAATGAAAATGAACTAATGTTAAATCCTTTTTATTAGTTATTTAATTGAAATACATAAGTACCTGTAAACTAAACTCGATAACTCAAGTTCTAAACATAATTTGATAAAAGTTTAATACAAATTGGTTAATGGCGTTCTACAAATGCTAAAGAAAATAAGGCAGGATTTTGAGTTAATGAATAAATGACGAGAATTTATCCTTTGCAAGATTAAATTGCCGTTATCAAAAAATTAACCATTAGAAAACAAAAACGCTTGTGTGTCCATAAAGCTCAAACGTGCTAAATTTGGAATGCCCAAACAAACTTCATAAGAGAATATCAGCTTCTATTCCGTGAAGTCCGAAATAATTTCTGTTTTACTCTTTCAAATGTTTAATAAAATGTAGATCAGTATCGTTACGAAAATACGATATTAAACAAGGTTTTATTGCAAAAAGTGAGACAAAGACTTGTGTGTCATGCCATGTATTTGTATTCTATTGAAAAGTGTGTAAATTCCCGTATTCAGAACCATATTATGTATTTCTTTTTCGATGGTTTATTTTTACTTAGATTCGAAATAACCATTTAGTTTATCTCAATGGTCTTCAAATTTTTTCAACTCAGGGAACCCTTAGAAATTGAAAGTATTTTCATAGAACCCTTAAAACTAGAAAATGTTTTCGTGGAACCTCATTCCATACAAATACTTCGAAGAATATAACTCAAAATAATATTTAAAGTTTATCAACATGTTATAGGCACTTCATGTAAAGGCAGTTTACAAAAAGTATTGCATTTATTATAAAAAAATTACAATCTAATTTTTTTAAATATAATTTACTCATTAATAATATTAATTTGTGATCCAAGTGTCACCTACCCGCGCATTATATTCAGTAACCGGGATGTGTGCTTGCTTTTTTTTTTCCAAACAAACTGTCAAAGTCTAGGACTATTGAGATGAAATGCAATCGCATTCCATATACCGAGTTTAATTTGTTTTTAAACTTTGTTTTCTTGTAGCCAAGTAAGTTGTAAGTTGAGAAATATATTTTATTTAAACACTATGTTCTGAATGGCCTTAAAATGTTTATATCTGTGCGAGAAATACTGTGTATTTTACAAGAGAATTTGCAACCTAAAATTTAGGACCTGTTCATGCTTAAATTTAGATTTTAACATAGATGTTGATATATGTTGATAAGTTGTTTCCTCTCCTTCATTATAAGTGTTTTTTCTCACAAATGCAAAAAGGAACATTTTTCATTAGAAGACTATTTAGTTTTTCAAAACATTGTGCTAAGAAATATAAAATTATCTCATGGAATCCGAGATGTAAAACAATAGAATATTCATAATCTAATAGGAAGTATCCATATAAAAAAATTCAAATATTCTTTTATTATATTATAATAAAAGTGTAATAAGTGTTGCAAAATAAAGCTATATATAAACAAAATTTTCAGCTTTAATGAATAGGAAGAGCTTTATAGATACTTGTAATTATACAATTTTCAAAGGGAATGTGGATCCATTTTTTGCGTACATATTTATAAATTTCTTTTCTATTTTTTTTTATTTTGACTCGTGGAACCACAGGGATCTGTGGAACTCAGTTTGAAGATCACTAGTTTATCTTATTAGAAACAAACAATTATGAGCAACAACGAAAAAATACAGCCCATTAATTTTTATTAACATGTCAAAATATTAAATATAAAATTTATTTCAGGTAAAACTTAATATGTTAAATAACACATCTCCCTTCCATTTTATTGCTATAACGGAGAGAAAAGAACTCCCCATTTTAACACATTTTTATCAAGGGTTTTATCATTTTGTTAAAGGGTTAATGTAACAGCTTACAACCAAACTAATAAGACATTTGTAATAACATTAAAACATTAGCATTATTTAAATGTTATTACAGATGTTAACAAATGTTAATAATAACATTTGTGAATGAGACAGAGATTCGCATTTGTTATAAGCTTATTTTCTTCTAGAAAAATCATACAATCCTTTCCGACAGAAAATAATAATTAAAGTAGTAAAGGTTCTCTCGCGTAATATTGATTCTATTAATAACTGTTCGTTGCCTCTTGATGAGAGCTTATGTTTTCATTTCCTTGTCTCCGAGTTGTTTTATGCATTACATTTCTTTTATTTGGGTTTCCCTCATAACGATTTTCTCCTACGACATACCATAAGGATTAACTAGTCTTTAATAAGACATTGAGCTTATCACCAGGGATCTACCATCCTTTCTAACAACGGAAAAAGTCTCCATCAACACTTCAGTTAGCTGATGATTATTGCTCTTTTGGGAATTCTATCCTGGCCTATCTTTTGTGTGTATTACTGTATACAATATCTGATTTACTGATGAATATATTTTTAACGAATGTTGCACAGAATCAGTGTTTATTAATGTCGTACTCAGAATCTACCTGAGGGTTGTTAGCGATGAATCTTGTAATTTTGAACCTAAAACAAGAGGTCAAACCGCTTTCCAATCTTCCACATCCCTCCATGTGAAGAAATTGAGTATTGATAAATTTTGCTTGCATGAAAACGTGCTTGCTGAATTTTCTTAAGCATCGTATTGTGTATGTGTAGAAGTTGGCATTACTTTCCGTGTGTGCGTCCGTGTGTGTGTGTCCAACAGCTCTAGAACTATTCAATCGTCTCTTTGACTACTATTGTCATCATGAGCTTCGTAGAACAGAAATAGTTTTTTTTAAACTGTAAAATAAATCAAGTTTTGTAAGAAAAATTTAGGTTATGTTATTTGATAAAATTCTTTTAAAAATTTATTTTGCTGTTCATTTCTCACTAAACGTTATTCCATTAAAAATGTTATTTAGATATTTTCTATCGCCTTCAAATTAAAAATTTTTTAATTATTTGTTCAAATTATTATATGCTCTATTGAAGGAATATAGATTTTATCTACTTTCACAGAAAAATTTAAGTAATAATTTAAGAAAACGCTCTAAAAGAAATATCACAAATAAAACTTAATTCAAGATTTTTTTCCCCTCCATTTACATCACCTTTTAATTAATGCAACAAATTTCACTACTCATTCGGATCTAAATCGGAAGATTCGGAACAAAAATAATTTTGAAATTTTTCTACACAAGATATTTCTTAATTTCCTTAATTGTCTACAACTACTGAGTCGAGATGTTTTGTCAAATTTTAACTGTCAAAAAAGAACAAGAATAGAATTAACATTTTACTTAATTTTTATTTTAATATTATATTAAATGTATCTCTATCACATGAAACTTCTCAAATATGAAATAAATATTTTTTCAAATATCTTTAATATTGTAACCATAAATTTTTCACGTAATATTAACATTTGCATTTAAAAAAAAATATACTCTGCTTATGTACAGTGTAATTTTATAATTTAGCTTATATATATCTACACTACTAATATCTTTTTATACAAACACTCATAAAAATGCTATACAGGAGAATTTATTAACCAACCTATTAAATGTTATGACAGAAAATATTGACTTTATTAATAAAAAACCCGGCTTGCGTATTTATTTCTCCCTTATGAGTTGTTTTTTTATAGCTTTCATTTCTTATTAAGGTTTCTATCTAAATATTCTCCTTCAATACGCTATAAGAATACGAAGCTTGCACTAGGAAATGAGGTTTATTTCCTCGGATTAAAAAAACACATTTCATTCCTTGTTATTAAAAGTATTTTTCTTTGCTCCTTCAAATCAGAGCAAATATTTTGTTAATTTGACTATCATCTCACTTTCCCGTATGTAATTTTACAAGCAATACATACTGAAAGCCATTAATATTTCATGCAAACTTAAAATAAAAGTACCATTCATATATGAAATAGTTTTATTTATAAAAAAAAAGTGTTGTAATTGAATTTCTAAACATATATTCGAATATTTTACGAACTTATTCTTAAGTGTATTAACTTTTCAAATCAAGGTAAATTTATCGTTTGTCAAAAATGTTTCATTTATTTAATTATTTAAGATTTTATTTGAACGTCTTAATGAAGGAAGCAAATATTTTATTTTATTTGTAGAACATAAATTATTTTGATTTATACTTTAATTACACTTACTTCAGGAAAACACTCAAAAACATTAAATGGTTTAATCTCTGGAAAAATATATTTATCTTTCATTTTATAATATTTCCCACACATTTTGAAAAGATATATTTATAATTTCCTTCCAGTAATTCTATTTATTTTATCTGTACCTTCTTTAAAGCAATGCAAATATAGTTTTTTCATTTTAAGAATTCCTCTTACAATAAGTTCTTAGACCTTCATTGTATAACAATACCCCATTTTAATAAAACAAAAGACTTTAATTTTTATCATTAATCATAATTTTATTAAATAATGAAAAAAGAATAAATAAATACTTCTTCTGAGTTGATTTAGAAGAAGTCTGAGTTGTGTTAAGAGATAAAGGAACACACACACAAAAATAAGGATCAGTAATTTTCAAGATTTCTTTTTAATAATTTGTAACTGCGTTTGCCCAATTACATTAATCATGTAAAGCAAACCAAATCATTTACTTTTATCATTAACTTGAGCCTTAATTGAGCTGTGGTAGCGTATGGATAAAGAAATCAATTTCGTTGCTAATATTCGAGTCTTGATTCTACGAAGTCCTTACAAAAAATTTTAAAAATTTTCTTTGTTTGTGGAATGGAAATATGATGAATATCCTTCTTTTTGGAATGGTACTTTGCAAGATTCTGAATATATTAGTTCTTAAAAGTTTCAACATGTTATACATATAAAAAAGAAGAAAAATTGTATAATTTTTTTAAGTTGAGTGAAAGAGAATAGGAGCCAAGAAAATCACTTTAAATTTGATATTGTACCAAACATTCATTTAAAAAACCTCACATTACCTTTTCTTTTCTTAAAATAATGAAATTTAATACTTCTAAAAAAAAAGATTTCAACGATACTACTCAGTATCTTCTGGTTTTACAGAACCTACTTTAATCATATTTTGTACCTTCTCTGATTTAAATTTATGTATTTCAAGATAGTTACAATACTATATTTTCTTTAAGTGATCTCTGGCGTGTCATGAATTCGATGCCTAGTGCCACTGAAAACCCTCCGTGTAGAGGGGATGATATATGTTAAATCTGTCGAGGCTCAATGTTCTCCTTTGGCGCGGAATGGAAGTACAATGAGGTTGTTATCATCTCAGGTGTCATCCTTGTCACTTGAACGAGGTTCAAAATTACGAGATCTGTCAGCAATGGCCTTTATAGCGTGACATTTAACACTCTTGAAGTGTAATATACACGGAAAGTTTTAGCTTTTAAAAAAATAAAATGCAAGAAAAGTTTGCAGTCAAAACCGTGATCAACTTCTACATTTACGTACAAAGACAACTTTCAACTCATTCTTCTATTTTTGTAAAATTTGTGGGAGATATTACCTTAGTTCTTATAACAAAAAGATAAATTTCATTATTCTAAGACTTACTAAAACATTTTCTTAAAAAAAAATAATGGTATTGCTGAAAATAAGAAAAATGTTTTGGATAAGAAACATTGATAATTTCGGTCGACTCAGCCTTTCATCCCTTCAGTGGGTTGATAAATGAGTACCAAGCTATCTTGGCAACTAAACACTGGTGGTTTCACATTAGATTGACCTCCTGACCTTTACTTTACTTACTCGGGAGAATCAAGCCCACCCAAGGGGTTTCGAGCTGTGAATCGACCCTCCGAGATGTTACTTTATTATATAAACAAAATAAATATACAAAGTGGTCCAGAATGAGGGACCCTTCCCACAAAATTCTTGAGAAAAGGGAGAATAATACAGTAGAAAAACTTTACGATTTTGTATAGCATTGCAAATACAAAACAAAAAAAAACCGAACACACCATTTGTCCGCAAAATCTGCTCATGCATCTCAGCGCCCAAGGTAGATGAAAGCAGTTCGCCGAGGCCCTCTACAGACTATTGCGCCGCGAGTTCAGTTTAGTTAATTTATAATTTTACAGATATTTCATTTAAAATAATTGTTTCATGCAGTTATTTAGTTTTAATATTTTATTTATTTTTTCTAGATTCCCAGAAAGGGGCAAGAAGTTATTATTCTTTATTTTTATCATATGTGTGTTAAAATTTGGGAATAGTAATAAAAAGTTGTCTTATGCTGATTAAGCACCATCTAATAAAACATTTGATCCAATAATAATTTGCAGGAAACAGAAAATTTGGTTATAACTATACATAAAATTTTTGTTAATTTACACATGAATTATTTTTTTTTTGAAAAAACTCTTTTAGTCTACTTTTTTTGGAATATTTAGTAATTAAACTATTAATCAAGAAATCCGTAAGAAAACGAATGTTATAGTGAAATTAATATCAATCTGAAAGATTTTTATTTCCTTATATTAGGCATCTGAAATCTATATTCTGTATCAGCATCTTATATATGCAAAAAAGCAGTTTAACTTATTTCTTTGTAGACTTCACAAATTTGTTTTCATCAATTTATTGCCTTACAGCTTTTTTTTATATATTATAGTGCTAAGATTTTACATATTTATTCCCGTTAAAGGAAATTTGATGATCAAAATATCAAAAAATAATAGAATCATAAGAAAAAGAGTATTTTCAGTTATTGTTCATACCGTAAAAAGATTTGATCAATTAATGAATCATAATACTTATTCAGTAAAGACAACGACGCGCTAAAATAGTTTTAAGAATAATGGTTTCTTTAAAATGTATTAAAATATCTTCAATGGCTTGAAGAAAAGACAAAGATCAAAAGAAGATATAATTTTCTGGAAGGAAGAGTTATTTTCTCCCCTTCTCTTTTTCCCCCTCCTCAATCAACTTCTTCGATTTATCATATGCAAACATTTAATCTAATGAATTGAAAGATTTTACAAGTATTTTAATATATATATATACTTATAGACCGCAGAATTTCACTTACCGTACAAATAACTCCGATTTCTGAACTTAAATAATCCAAAAATTGGAGGTTCATACTAAAAATGAGAAAATTTGCTTAAAGATTATTAGAAGTCTTCGAGAAAGCTAAATTGCAAGGAAACTTCATAAAAACTTTTCTAAAAATATTATCAGTATTATTTAGTTTTTCAAATTGAATATTGTTGGCTCATAAACTGAAACTGCCCAACGCATTTAATTATTTTTTTATTTGTCACTCATTTCTGCTAATGTACAGTGGTAAAAAAAGTATATATATATTTGCACACCTACATTTTTGTTTGCAATTCATAAAAAGAAGCATTAAGAAATAAAAAAATTGGTATTGCAAATCAGAATAAGTTTAATCATCCAAAACAAACAGAAAAATTACAATAATATAAATAACGATGCTTTTTTAACAAAATTAAAATATCTCGTGTCAAAAAAGTATTTGCACACCTGCATGAATACAAAAGAAATAAAATATTTAAGCAAATTCAAATAGCCAATATTTAGTATGCATTCTTTAGCATCTATTACTGCTTGTAATCTTGCTGAATTGATTTAATTAAATTTTCTATAACAATAGGGTCAGTGTATTCGACCACTCTTCAATAAGGGCTTGTTTAAGGCAGATTTGCTTGAAATCTTCCTTTTTCTTATTTTTAAATCCACAGAATTCTCAAATTTTCCAAAGGATTTAAGTCTGGTGATTGTGGTGGAGTGCAAGTTTTCTGGGTACATGATAAAGCAACCACATACGTGTTATACCGGCAGTGTGCTTGGGATCATTGTCTTGCTGAAAATAGTATGAATTACTGATACTCAATTTTATTGCACTTTGTGGCAAGTTATCTCGCAACACATCAATATAGGTTCGAGCTGTCATATTCCATCAATGAAACACAAATTACCAACTCCTTGCTAGCCATGCACCCCCAAATCATAACAGAATCTCCTCCATGTTTAACTGTAGGTAACACATTTTTGGTATGAAAAGCAGTACAAGGTTTTCTCCAAACTAATTTCCTGCCATCTGATTTAAAGATATTGAACTTACTCTCGTCGGAGAATATGACATTTTTCCAGAAATCAATTGGCTTATTGATATATTCCTTAGCGAATTCAAGTCTCTTCAGTCTATTTCGTTCAGTCATGAGAGGTTTTTTCCTTGGAGATCTCCATAAATTTGTGCATCATGCAGGACATTTCGAACACTTTGGGCATAGATTTGAGCTCCAGATGTTGAAGCGACATCATTGCTAATGTAACTGCACTAACAAATGGATTTTTCGAAGCTTCTCCTATGATTTTTCGCTTAATTCGCAGTGAAAGTTTTTTGAGCATCCAGAGCGCCAGTTATTTGATGTAGATCCTCTTTCTTTATGACGTTTTTATAACATACCGAACAGTAGAGAAGCAAACATTTACTTTTTTACCTATTTCTCGATAATTTAGGTCATTTTCACGTAGAGAACAATTTTTCTCGCAACGAAATCGCAATTCAGATTTCTTAGGTGCCATAACAATTTGAAATCGGCAATCAACTGATAAAGTTTCGACAATACCTCTTTATAGTAGTCTTACGTATGTTATTTACTGTTGGAGGACTGTCAAATATAATTAGAAAAAAATGCAGATTTTCTAAAGTTGGGTTGAGTGTGCAAATACTTTTTGACATAAATATTTTAATATTGTTCAAAAATGTTTTTTATTAATATTATTGTATTTTTTGTAATTATTTAATGAATAGGCTTATTTTATTTTTTAAAATGCCAATTTTTGTATTTCTTAATGCATTTTCTTATAAATTGTGAACAAAAATGTATGTGTGCAAATACTTTTTGTACCCACTGTATCTGGCAACAGATTTGTTCTTGTTGATAAAATGCCTATTCTTTCCGAATTGAATTCGTAATGATTTATTCAAAACCATTCATTCAGTTCATAGATCAATTTTTTTAATTTTATTTAAATTCGAATCTGTATCCTCAAATATAAATGGGTAAAAGATATTAGTGAATCTTAATCTCTAATGTGACGGATTATGGAGCAATTCAAAATATATAGGCAACTATTTAATTCAAGAAATAAAGTTGAAGAATCAATTTGAAGAAATAAAGTTCTCTTTTCACAAAAATTAAAACCATAAATTAGTAATCAAACTCTTTAATTAACCATTTAAAAAAAGACCTAATATCTGTTGGTCTGAGGCATTCAATCTTTTGCAAAAATATTAACTTCAAATTGTATTTCCCTTGTAATGTCATGAAAGATAAATAATAATTAAATGAAAAAAGATTTAAATAACAACATATTTTGATTGAATTTTTTTTTTTAATTTCAAAATGTTTTAAAAATAATCTCAAGAAACTTTATTTTTGGTAGAAATTCTCATTGTGATATAAGCTATTAAACTCTTGTTATTCTCCGTCATTATAAATGTACATAATTAATTTTTTGTGGCAGTGATTTAAATCGGCTTTATAGAATATGGAGATTAAATCTGTTGGATTACTAAACCAATTAAATTTAGAATTTAGAGAAAAAGAAATGCAGATTTAATACTCTCTAATAAAACAGAATTTAATTTTTACATTATTTTAAAAGTATTTAATCCTCTTAAGAATATTTTAATTAAAGATTACTTGGTAACTAATTAATCGTCTGCTTGATATATCTTTCTTTAGAAGCAAACTATTCAACAGCAATAAATAAAATGGAATTTTAAAAGTTTTCGGCATCAAGGCAAAGATAAGCCAATTATATAAAAGTTGAAATTTAAGGTATCAAAATAAATTATATGCACGCATAAGCCCTTTTTTTTAATGCCAAAGTTCCTATTTCACATTGACATATGGTTAGAATTTGATTTATTGCAGTTTAGCTCAAAATTTTAAAAAATAGTTATCTGACTCTAGATTAGCATCGATCTATTTTTTTTTTAAACTAGGGAATGCATTTTATCACAGATAACTTCCGTTTTCTCTTTTTTTTTTTTTTTTTTTTTTTTTTGTAAAAAAAAAAGTATTTTTAGAAATATGTCATTCTTTTTAATATGCACTATTTTTTTAGATCCATATCTTTCAATGTAACAAAATACCATTTAAAAACTTTTTTTTACTCCAAACTTCAGACGCGAATTAGTTTTTTTTTTTTTTTCTCTTGTTTGTGTGTTTTCTTAGTTAAAAATAACATAATAATTAAACTCATTTCTGACCCAACCTTGATTTTAAAATAGACTTTAATTTTTTTTATTAAATTGTAATATAATTTATAACATAGTTCACACAATTTTTCTTCAATATATTTTCGTCAAAACTTAACGTAAAATTTTTAAATACTACTATCTGTTAGTTTATTTTCAATGCATAAACATAATTTTAATCTTGTAGGATTTCTACTTACCTTCACAAATCTAAAATTTTCAATTATTTGAATTCAAGTATGCTTCCGAAAGTACAAAAAAAAAGAATTTTTACCTTAACTATAATAATCTCAAATTTTAGCAACTAACTCAGTTGAAAATACACTCTATAAAATCGCACACCAAGGAGTTGCCCGATTATAATGAAATTTCGTATATATTTAGTCCGAATATGCCAATAATTAAAATTTGGTATCCAATGAATGCATAGTGGGAGCTCCAGCTCATCGAAATTGCGCATTCAGCGGGAAAATATATGAGAACCGATTTTCAATCAGATGGTAAAAATGTCGGTTGCATTTCGGTATCTAACGTTGGCTGTAACAATTCCTCGCCTAAGGATTCTAGCACATTACGAGCAGATGTCAGAGTTTGAAAGGGGCTGGTTTTTAGAATTGAAGAATCGCTCGGCATGGCCTCGAAGTGATACGGCAATTAGTTGATGTTGGCAAGAGAAGGTCAACAACGGCAAATACAGCGTCAGAACGGCAGTGGTAGACTGAAGGTGGCAACGTTCTCCTGGTCTGTCTCCTATAGAACGCATTTGGGATGTTATGGGAAGGCGATTACAAACATCCCGGAATGTTGCTGATTTAGCTCAACAGTTGGAGACAATTTGGCACGAAATTCAGCTGGAAACCATTAAGAACTTTACCTGTCTGTGTCACGCAGGGTGACACCTTACATCAAGGCCATAGGTGGACGATATTAGTGCCATATGTACTGCCTTCCTTTGTAACGGTCAAATTCTGAAATAACCATTCAATTGTTTGGAAAATTTAATCATTTGTTTTTCTGCGTATGTTGTTTACATTCACCAAGTTTTATAGCAATCGAATAACTCCTGCTAGGTACGTTATTTTCTAAAGAAGCAATATTTCCCAAACTTTATTATGTGAACCATATTGCAATTGTATGTATTACCTACAATCGGAAGATGAATATGTTTTAGAACGATCCTACTTTTATCAAAGTAAATTTAAATATTACCTTTGAACTTATTTGAAAAATTTCTTACTTTAAAAGCAGATCAGGAAAAAAAAACAGAAAGTAAAGGTACTATTCAAAACTTTTTCCAATATTCTAAGATACTGAATAAAAGTATTCTTTCCATCATTTGTTTGGAACAAATGCCGCAATCAATCATGCATGATTGAATGCAAATCCCAATCGTAAATCAAAAACTACACATATTTTGCTGTATCTTACTCGTGGTGTTTTTTTTTTTCGAGTACTGAAGGAAGTAAAGTTTTTTAACTATATTTCCGATGTAAGTAATTAAGTGCTAAATACCACAAATTTAATTTTTTTTTTATATTTTTTTTTTATTTTTGCCTTAGAATATGTTTGTTACACTTATTTAATGAAACCTGGGTGTAGTTTATTTATATAAAAAAGACTATTCGGTAATTTTTATTGACAATAATTGTTACTTACAACCGTCTTCCGCCGATATTTGGATCTTTTCTGATAGCCGCGTAGTGCCATCTAGCACTTATGCAACTGGACTAAAGTTGGCGATAAAAGTGCTGTTTCGGTTCTCAGTACTCTTAGAAAGTTTTCACAGAAACACGAGAGCTATTTCTTATGGATCCTGTCCCACATTGGACTCTATGGCCCCGTTTACATAAAAACCCACAAATGCCAGGCGAATTGGGGTTGGGGAGAAAAGTCAGCTTTTTACCGGTATTTTTTTAGCCCATTTTCATGAGAATCTGATGATCGGTTGATAGATTAACGTGACCATTCAATGCTTACCGCGAGAAAAAAAAAGAAACCAATAAAATTTAACTTTAATAAATGTCATCCTCATGGCAACTACATCACCAAACGATAGAAATACAAGATAACCATATTGTAATGTTATCGCCCATCTTGGCGAACATAAGCAGCAACTTGACGCGTAGCACTCCGATATCAAATTAGCACCGAAAGGTTCAGTTTCAAAGCTTTTATTTTACTACGAATTTGTGGAACTATCCCAGATTATCCAATTTTTTATGCACTTCCGAATCCCGGACAGTTATATCAAATTTTTGTTGTATTTCTTGATTTCCCCAGGTGTTAATTAAAGCTCTTATTTCTTCAGTGGACTAACTTGCACAATCAATAACAGCAGGCAACTTTGAATAAATGAATCTCGGTCGCAATGCATCATGGGAAAGTTTGAAAACGAACTCGCTTTTCTCCGCATTTGCCCTGCTCCAAAGTGGGTTCAAAAAACAAACCCGCTTTTAAAACCGTTATAATATCGGTTCGTCCTGTAAACGGTTCCAGAGAGGATCAATGGCGGCATTTTGCATTCAAATTTCGTCTATATAAACGTGGCTTACGGCAATAAAATAGCTGACATTTTGACTAAGCCAAGTCCCACTGAGGTTCTAGTGTCAAGTAGAGCCCTGATATAAAAAAAGCACCCTTGCAAAATAAAAATCCCTAACCAGCAGCTATAGAAAATTCCCCCGACTCATCTAGGTATAATAAGCAGGCCCCAGGTCGTTCCCTTACCATCAAGCAGATAAAGTCATCCAGTCCCCCATTTGCAGACTTGCAAGTGGACACATAAAGTGCATCTCCTTTCTTAATGGACAAAAAGCCTATCTGATATGTACCAACTGTAACTCAGTACAGGCATTTTCGGAACATTTGCTGAACTGTGTGGGTCTTCAAAAAGAGGAAAAGTATTCCAATTCTCATCTTGTTTATGATATTTTGTGGATTCTTGGGCTCCCGGACCCGGTCTAGCCTGCGAATAGATCACGTGGAAAAAGTCAACAACAAAACAATTACAACCAATCAAGTACACACCTTCCTTCACTTTTATTTCAATATAATATAGAATTTTAAGTAATATGGAGATGCTCCATTCCATAAAATTGAAGTTAGGTTGCATAAAAGCAAAAACTGCTGTCTTCGAAATGAATAAATCTTTATTTCTCTGATAAAAGAATTAAAGATATGTGCAAAAAGAGACTTTTAATTAGGAGATTACTTATAGTTATCAATTACAATTGAATGTATTAAATATATAATATTAAGCAGAATAATGAAATTTCTGAAATATTAAAAATGAAAGGAGGCTAAAAAAGATTACATGTGTGGCTATATTATTTGATTAAACTATTGGAAGACATAATAATATATATATTTGTAATATTAGCACTTGGCAGTCTTTTAAAAACATTTTAATCAAACTGAAAAAATTGTATATTTTCCAGTAATCATATAACTCTAAATTTAATAGAATATAAATGTTTAGCCTGATTGAAAAGAGTGACGTAAATCATTAAATGGGATCCAAACAAAATAAAATTTCCATAATTTTAGTATACTCAATTCATTTTTACACAATTGGTGTCGAAACGTAGACAGAATGTGCTCATGTAATGGTTTCGATTGTCTTATAATCTAATCAGCTCATTTGTAAATTGTATGTATCTCTTCAGCTACCAGATTTATTAGAAAATTTTAAAAAACATTCTTTAAAAAAAAATTGTAACATTTTCACGAAATTTTTGACCTCAGACTCCAAGGAAAAAAGTCTAAGTTTAAAATTATTGGAAAGTAAAGACAACATTTTGAAAACAAAAATAAATATATGTAGCTTACGAATGATGAAGGCTTAGAATCCGATGGTTAAAACTTACTTGAATGAAACTATTATCAGAATTTTACAGAAAACTCTCAATGATATACCATATCAAATATATACATATGTTATATTAAATATATAAATATTAAGTATATATATAATTAAATTGGACCTATAAAATTAAATTCCCTATACAACATTTAACTTTAATTTTCCGTTACATCTTCAAGTATTAAATTTAGTACCCACTTCTTTCGAGGAACAGATGGCCCTAAACAGAACTTTTATCTCCAAACATTAATTTTTATAGACCTATATACTAGCATTAACTTTCAAGTATAAACCATAACTAAGAACGGTACTTAGACACAGCTGAACATAAAATAAGCCACTTAGATTTTTACTTTGGCGCCGGTTTCTCTCAGAGAAAAAACCTGTAGAAAGTTAGCTGAATAAAAACCGCTTTAAGAAGTTTGGTGTTGACTTGAAACACGATATATTTATATATATATATATTTATATTTCAAAAATATACACAAAATAATTTTATATGTATATATATATATATAAATAATATGTGAACTATTAGACCTAAAGACGGGAAATTTGGTAGGCATGTTTCTTCAATTAAGTAGAGATCCGCCAAGAATGGGTTGTGCAAAAATAAATTGCAGGGTTAATAGTCCTTTTCCTGAAATATTACACTTACAGACCTGAAATTCTCCAAACATGTTTCTTTTACTGAGCAGAAACGCTTTAAGAACGGTTTTATAGAAATCCTTTAAGAACGGTATTACAAGGTGAGAGTGAGTGAGTGAAGGAATATTTTAACGTCACTCTGTTCGGCTACACGAGGGCTTTAATGGTTACAGGGGCGTTAGAGAGAAAAAATTCTCGTTTTTGAGTTATTAGACCTGACGAAATGAGATTTATTAAACATATTTCTTTTTTTTTAATTGAAATCTATTAAAAATGAGTCGAGCGGAAAACAACTATGAGGAAAGTCTTTATGGAGATGTAAAAGATAATAAATAAATGATAGTTTAAAAAACTAAAAAAACACTCTTTTATAGTTGTTGAACTAAGAAGTTGCTGACGCATCCTCTCCTTTTTCACATAAAGAATAATTTTTTTTGATTGGTGTATTTTTAT
Source organism: Trichonephila clavata (assembly GCA_019973975.1). Classification (NCBI taxonomy): domain Eukaryota; kingdom Metazoa; phylum Arthropoda; class Arachnida; order Araneae; family Nephilidae; genus Trichonephila; species Trichonephila clavata. Next base: position 15,458 of record BMAO01035020.1, read on the forward strand.
TAGATATGAATGTTTTCGCTCTACGGTTGCAACTTAATCTTTTAGTCACCAAATCTGGAAATGGGAAATTGTTAATCCTGATGATTCTGATGAGGACAATGGAACAAAACTATTAAATTATTGTATTGTCATCGATCCTTGACAAGTGTGCAAAATTTTGAATCATCTAAAATTTTAAAGTGGGTAAAAATCGAGTTCAAAGATTCCGTCACATAACAGGTGAAGCTAATAAAAGCGAGTTAAAACTAACTTGAGTCCGAATTTTTAAAATCAAGAGGCGAAAGCTATAAGAATTTTTTCCAATAAAATCTAAAACTAAATGCTAAGATAACAATAACGTAAGAAAATCACGAAACACTCAGTGAAAAGGAGGGGTAATGAATTTTATAAATATTAATATGCAAATCTAATTCGCTTATTTTCATAATACACAAATTTTTTGAATTATATGAGCTTCTATATTTCTTCTTATGCAATTTTGATTAATGTGTGTGCGAACCACATACTCTTTTTTTTTTTACTTTAGAAATAGTATTTTTTGCACGTTTCTTTCAGTAACATGCCTAACCAAGTAAAAATATAAACGCAGAGAAAAATATTTCCCTCCTAACGTCAACCCACATGAGAGAAATTACAGCTTTGGATATAGAGTTTTTTCTGGTAGATAAAAAAAAAAAGAAAAAAAAAACTTTGCAATGCTTTACAATTTTTTTATACTAATTATGAAACATTTCCTATCTACGTGTATTTCTATGACTCTCTATGGAAATAAATTATTGATTGCATGCGATTTTTGTTTTTATAGTTTCAGAAAAAAAAATGTCTAGGAAGATAATTTGTAAATATTATTAAGTATATATTTTTCATTTTTCATTTCTTGTTAAATTTCAAAACTATATTTCTTTTTTTAATAAAACATAAGCATGAGAAATCTGAAACAAATAAATAAAAAAAATTACTGTGAGTCAAAAATGCATCATTTAAAATTATAAGAGTAAGAAAATCTAACTTTTATTTTTTTAATCGACATCTTTATTCAAAATTATAAAAATTTAATTCAGAATACATTAATCAAGGTGAATTTTTGTAATCGATTAAATATTTTATATCTCTAAAATATATTCTAAATATCCAAACGATAATTTAATTTTTTCATTTACACTACGAAAATTGTAGTAGAAAGTATACAAAGTTACATTCTTCTCTAATATTTTCCGAAAAAAGAATAACTGAAAATCGAATTTTTATATCATTAGGTATGTAAAGAATTTGGTATAACAGAAAAATAGAAGTCACAATAATTATCCTTCTGAAAAAACAATCATGCACTTAATAAAATTCAGAATACTTACAAATTTCACAACACTTAAAAGAGTATTATGAAAATTTGAGGAGTAAGTTCAAGAGCTCCTCTCGTCAAATGTTAACGCTTTAGAATTTGGAAGTCTGTGATCAATAACAAACTCTAATTAACTGTTCAGCTGCTTTTGCGTGACGTCAAACAAGGTAAAACAAATAACATTTTGTGTACATAATATTCTAAATTCTGCTTAAAATGTAACTGCTAGTTACCAAATGCGCTGAATGTACACTGAAATAATTAAAAATGTTCTTAACTAATATCTATCTCACAAATAATATTCATCGTTCACACTGATTATCAAACCGAGTATATTTTGTGACTCATAGTACACAGAATATAAACAACTCAACTCCTGAAGTATTACTTAATAATGCAAAGAAAAAAAGATTGGGGATCATAGAATGCAGATTTAAATGAATTTTTTATGAAAGGGAAACCGACAGTATCATGTTTTTTTTTTTTGTTTATTTTATGGTTTAATAATTCACTTATAACAAACAAATTCTGAATTTTTTTTACCAAAAGTAATAAAAGATGTAATCGCCTGAACTTTATGGTGATACTTTGTGTTTGTAGGTAATCCATTTTTATAACTTAGCATCTTTTCAAAATGGAAGAACTAGTAATAAAGACCTGCGATGCTCTTTTCAAAATTTAAGCACATAGATAATATGTGAAATCTCGTTAAAGCACATAAATCCCGAAAGTAATTTACTTCAGTACGCTTTATTACGTTGTAAAGGTTACTTTTATTTAGAAGTTCAGTAATAAAGTATATAATGCAAACAAGAGGCTCTACTAGAAATGCTTTAAATTTAGGGATAGCATACTAGAAGCAATCAATGCTTTATCTATTATACAACTACGATGAACTAATGCTTTGTTGGGGGAGTTTTAACATCTAAAATATATTAGAAGTGTGTGTGTGACAGCATGCACTTTTTAAAACTATTTTTGTAAATATTTTTGCCTAATATTTTTGAAGTTAATTTTGTCTAATAAAAGTTTATACTTACAGGAGTGATAAAAAAAATGTTGATACCATAAGTTTGAGATCGCATTGACTATAGGGTTAAGTTCTAAAAGTTAGTACTAACAGTTAGTATAAGTGTTTCAACGCCTTCAATAATAGTTCTGCGACAGATGGCGCTAGTGTTTTAGTAGGGAAAGTGAGGCTATGGCGCAAGAACATCTGACTTTCAAGCAGCCAAAAAGCGTTTTGAAATGGTCCTGGAAGTTCGAGAATATCAACGAATGCAACGACATTGGTGGCATCAATACGCATCCAACCAACAACTCGCTTAAGCATTTCTCGCCTTCGCGATAAGTTTGAAACTGATAGAACAAAAATGGATATACTTAAGAGACGATTGAGCCGGCCTCTTACATCAACAAGCGAAGAATCTTCTGTTGAAGAATTAGATCCATTCACACGGTCACCACAAAAATGGACATCACAATCTACTCGTGAAACAGGCATAAGTCGTATTTTGCATAGAGCAAAATTGATACATACACTGAATGAGGACGACCCACACAGAAGAACTCAGATTTGTGAATGGTACCTCGCGCGAGTTGAAAATGATGCAAATTTTGTTTCTCAAGTGATGTGGTCTGATGAGGCACAGTTTAAATTAAATGATACGGTAAGAAGGCATAATTGTGTGTACTGGGACCCCAGAAATCTGTACATTTATAGTTAATGCTCCGGGACTTCATGTTTGAGTTATTATCAAGAAGACTGTGATTGGACCTTTCTTTTTCGAGGATACTATTACTCGAAGGAGTTACTTGGAGGTGCTTGAGACATTAATCTTACCGTGCATTCGGGCTTTGTTTGGTGATTATTCCTTTTTTCACCCAACAAGATGGCTCCCCGCCCCCACTTCCACACAGATGTGCGTGCCTATTTGGATTACGTAGCACCCGGGTCACTGTATTACATGAAGGGGTCCGATTTAGTACCCTGCATATTCACCTGATTTAACTCCACTTGATTTTACTTATGGGGTTACCGCAAGAACGTAGTGTACAAGAAGAAACCAAAAGCACTGGAGGAACTGTGCTTTGAAATTGAAACTGCTAGTCACGCAATTCCTACTCTGCAATGATGTACGGTATCATACTCAAAAATGATTGGAGGTGGGAAGAATATAGTTTGAGCACTTATTGTAACTGTTATTTTTACTCTCTATAATACTTATGATAATAAATACGTTTTTCTTCATCAAAGTGTGTACACATTTTTTGATAACCCCTGTATGTAAAAACATTAATTACATACTAAACTGCTATAAATTAAAGTCAAAAAATAAATTGAAATATAACAAAACAACATAGCAGCTCAAAATAAGATGGTCACAGCAGTATAGAAGCAAAACTTTAGTCTCAGGCACTTAGATTATAGTGTTAAACATAATTTTAAAGTCAACCAACCTTCTCCTGCATTTGTCTATACCACTTGACTGAAAGAAAGAGAGAATACCGTAAGAATATGAGTTCTTAAAACTTTTATAATATTAAAAACATAATACTTAATAATATACATAAAATAATATAGTCTAATGTCCTTCAAAATTATTACATTCATTTATTACTCGCTTTATTTTTGCATAGTAATCGTAGGAAAATTAGCTTATCGGTCTAAAGTAGCTATATACTAAAACACTCGTGTTCTGTTTTTGTAAAACTAAAAAGTTATTTTCTCATGTTATACAAATAATTTAAAATATTGCAAGACATTTTCAGATACAAATTCTTTTTTTAAATAGTCAAATAAGCAATAGGTTTATTATGTACTCAATTTGGTTAGCGAAAGAAATTAAACTTTTCATCATTAAATTACACTGGCGGGCAAAATTAAGAGAATTTTTTGATTTTGTCAATTATCTCTGGAACTACTGAACAGATTTTAATTCAATATGGTATGCATATAGGGTTGATATATTGCAAAAAAATAACCATTCAACAGTTGAAATACACAGGCAGGATCATTCGTAACACCCATCGAAGCCGGAAAGTATGAAACAGCAGTTGTAGAATATAACAATAAAATTGGTTAATAGGGGTTATGGTCCTCTCTTTCAGATAAACAGGAATCACACCATTATTTCATACTGGAAATAAGAAAATTTATGAGTTACTGTGGCAATTCATCCCTCTCCATCGGATTTCTCTATCTGCTAAAATTTTATATGTAGTGGAGCTGTAGTTGCTGTGTTTTATCTATTTTGTATGATTTTACGATCAGTGTAAAATGTATTCTGTGCCTGTAATGTCCAAATAAAAGTCGTTTGTTTATAAATTACATTATTGCACGACAAATTCTGGTAAGTAATAGCTATTTATTTGTCCATTTATATGATTATTCGAGAACGAATACTTAAAATTAAGAGCTATTTGCGAACAAACAGTATCAAAAACGGCATATGTACATGTACGTATTTCGACTCAGGTACGGTACCTGTGTCGAAAAACAGGATAAATCGTGAGTTTCATTGGTTAGTTGTATAACTTGTTCATCCACCCAGTACTTAAGTAGAGGAGAGAGGTTTCAGTGTGCTTGTAGCGTAGCATTAACCAAAAAAACTATACTAATGATTGCTACTTCTGCATGGTACCATTGTTACTACGACATTTAAATAATATTAATTTTGATAACACAAAATACAAAAATGCAAAGAAAAAACGCTGTTTCATATGAAGTTAATTCAGCTATTGTTTGCTAGGTATTTTAAGCTTTCTATTATTCAAAAACATTGCATATGGTGCAAAAATTTACAACTTATATCTTACATTACAATTATTAGTAAATAAGTCTTTAGAAAATTCTTAAACTAAAACAGAATAAAGATATTTTTATCTTGAGGCTAAAAATATTTGATTTTATACTTCTTACTCCTACTAAAACATGCACTTGAAACAAAGACAGTTGTTATTAGGCCTGGCACCTTCAAGTTGGGAGAGCTGCGTTCAGCGTACAAGTACAGAGTTCAGAGTACAGAGTGATTGTAAAAAAAACAAAAGTATCTACTTACATAGTGTTCAGACGCCCTCTGGCGGTTACAAAGAGAATTCGTTAGGGGATTCTTAACAACAGTAATGGTTATTGGTCAAATAATATAGTTTGTATTATAATATTTTTCTGAGATTGTTCAAAACTTTGCTATTTTCTTTTTATAAATAACACAGCTCGTAAATATTCTGATCGTTCCACCCATTTTGGGCATGGCTTCAATCAAAAGGACAATGAAAATATTTCCAAATAGATTATGTTGATAGAAATAATGGAAACTTTTATGAATGATAAGCACTTTTATTAAAACTGAACTATCTTTACATGAAATATTTAGTGAACCAAAATACATTCTTTTAGAAGGCAGTAAGTGTTCACGCCCCGGTATACAGAAACAATAACATTTTTCAGGGCACATTCCATGTACTCAAAAGGAATTTATGTATTAAAGTGCTGCGATATCACATAAAGTGATTATTGATAAATTAGGTACTGCATGTTTGTTCCCTCAAAACTATTTATCTCTCTGAAAATTAACAAACTATTTGAGATAATTCCGATTAAAATGAATGAGAGGAAGATTTAAAAGGAAAATGTTCTTTTAGTTGTAACAACTAAGTATTTAGAAATAAATTAATATTTAAAACATCTCAGTATGAGTATTTTCTCTAGCTATGGAAAGATAATGGTTGTATTAAAGAATTACGTTGCTAAATCATACTATATACAATATACAAAAGAAATTTATTAATTGGCATTTGATATGATTAACGTTAACTAAAACGTATGTCATGTAGTTAATAAACTTTTCGAACGAATATGTGAAGCGGAAAAATACAAATACAGAATAGTGTTGTGTAACTTTTCTAAACTCTTAGAAATCGTTTTGTGAAAGTGGATATTTGAGTCAATAATAAATGCTATTTAAATCTAAGTATTGAGAAATTAGTATTCAAAATATTTAGATCATTTAAAGATTACCATGACTATTTTACGAAAAGAGAAAAAGAATCATTATAACTTCATTCTTCTTTTACTAATTATTTTCTGTTATTTATTATATATATATATATATAATGAATCTGTTAAATTAATCTTCTAAATGGATGTTGTTTTTCAAAAAATTGTCAAGTTTTTCATTTTTTTTTAACCTTTGAATGTAATTAACTCTGCCCAAAAGCGTTTAAGTGAAAGAAATATTTAGTAACTGCAAGTACATTTCTGTGATTATGCAGAATTTTAAAATACATATTGAAAACAAGATAATTAGTTAATTAAAAGAAATGAAACAATTAACTCTCCATTCTAGATTTTTTTAATTCTAGAATAAGTCATTCTAAGAATTTGTAGAAACTTTTTATTTGCACTTAACTTTAATATTATTGCACACTTCATGAAAGTTTTCATTTAGTTAAAAACATTTTCTTTAAATTATTAATAAATATATATATTGCCTAATACGGGTTAACAAGAAAGTAAAACTTCGGTTTTTTAGTGTGAAATTTTTCTGTACACAAAAAAAATTACCTCTAATCTGTCAAATATCTTCCATTTTGCTCAATTACCTGTTGCCCTTTTTCTAACAACTTCATGTATCCGCTCTCATTGTGTTTCTTGTTTTTATCAGTAAAAAAATCGACCAAGTGTGAATTGAGGTCATCGTTATTAATAAAATTTTTACCAATTAAAAAAATTTGTAAAATTCAAAACAAATGATAATTAGATGGTACAAGGTCTGGGCTGTATGAAGGATGCGACATCATTTTCCAACAAAGTTCTAATAATTTCATACGTTTTGCTAAATATTATGTTAAAGATGTATTAAGTTTGTATCTTAATCCTTTTCGATTGACGATCAATTTTTTCATCCCCCGACCTTGAATCTTATAATTGTCCTCTATATCTAATTTCACGAAACTTTTTAAATTGTAAAAATTTCAGTAATAATGATGACTTCAAATCGCACATGGTTGAGTTTTTTGCTGATATGGACTAGAAACTCTATGACTCTGGCAACAGGTAATCATAAATCTGTGGAGAGCTCAAACGTCCTCCCTTGTGTGGTGCCAGCTCAGGTGTCGTCCGCGTCACCTGACCATGGTTCAAAATTACGCGGACCGTCGCCAAAAGCCCTCGTGTTGCTAATCAGTGCGACGTTAATATTCTCTCACTCTCACTCATTAACAGGTAATCATACAAAATTGAAGATATTTGACTGATTAAAACATATTTTGTATTAATAAATTTTACACAAAAAAATCGAAATTAATTTCTTGCCAACCCACTATATTACTAAACTGAAGAGAATATTTAAATATATTATGTTCCACAAACCACGCTTTCTATATAGCCAATCACCAACTGTTACTCATACAAATACTCATTATCTATTCGAAGATATTATGATCCAACTGACTTCTAGCATTGATACCCGCCTTAGCGTTTTCATACTGTCACATTGTATCCTGAATTTCACAGGATTGCAATGCTCCGACGAAATAGAATTAAACTCCGTTCTATCATTTGAATAGTTTCAGATTCTAAGACTGGAACAGAGAGCTTACAACACATCTAACCAGCCATCAGTTCCAAAGACCACATAAACAGGGATAGAATAAATTAAATCTACAGAGTTATCGGCATTAAATGATATTATAGTCTTATGCGTAGAAAATGAATGTGGTTAACTTGCACCTTAATGCTTAGTACTGTAATTTTATGTAATAATAAGCATAATTTCATTTCTATTTGTTCAGTTTAAAGAATGTTTCCGTTCTCGTGTATTCTGTATTCTTCGGTATCATGAATATTTCAAGAACAGCCCCATTATTTTTATCTCAATGGTTTTTATATAGGTATGTAATTGAAAATTCAAAAAGTTGAAATAATTATATCCTGGATAGCTTAAATTCTTATTAAGAACACACATAAATGGAAAAGTATTGTTTTTTAAATTATATAAGTTGTATTAGTAATTATATAAAAAGTTTTATTATATTCAATGAGTCTGAAAGTTTTTAACTTCATTCATCTTAGTGGAAGAAGTTTCAGAGTAGCATTGGTGTCCTTTTGTTGACATCTTTAATTGTAATAATGTAATTAAAAAGTTCAATGTAAAAAATTCAATTTACGAACTTGTTGCCGTTTACGTTTAATTGTATTCATCGTTTAATTATATATTAGGTTTAATTATATGCGTTAATTATATATAGATATTATATTACGTTAAATAAATTCATCTTGTGAAATATTCCAAAACATTTTATATTCTTTCGTATCCTTTTACTGTAAAAATTTATCATAACATTTTCAAAAATTATTTATTCCCTTTGCCAAAAATGCGAATTTTATAATTTGTTTGTATTTTGTTATCTCTTTCACATTTTCAAAGAGTTTTTATGTCGTGCAATTCACCCAAATTATTCATCATATTCATTTAAGTATGTTCCACCATTATTATGAAATAATTATGCGCAACTATTAACCCCTTCCTAGCTTTTCCCGAGCTGAACTCGGGCTGGCTCATGCCGAGTGTAGCTCGTGCAATGTGAAAATTTACACAGCGTAATCAATCTTTCATAAATTATTTCACACTTGCTTTTTATTTTTTCCAATGCTTTTGTGTACTTTTCTAACTACTAGATATCACTAAAAGAAAAGGAAAAAAATATTATAAGAAGATACATATGTGACGGATCTATACGGTCTTCCACTAACCTCCTCTATTTTCTTTAAAATAATTTATTTATTTCAACCAATCTCCACCGGAAGCCAAGCGTGATTTATGCAAATAAGATATATTATATAAGTTCGGGTTTCGCGAGCTAAATGAGTTAAGTAAAGTGAAGAGATAGAAGAGGGAAGTTAAGTGAAGTACAGATCGGTAGGTCAGCACGCAGTTGTTGACGTTCTTAGATAGCAGTTACATGTGAAGCTACGCGTGGAGAAGTTGATTGAAACTTGTAAAAAACCGTGTTACAGAGTGTAGATCCTTCAGCCATTCTCCTAACCAGTCAGCAAAGCAGAAATCATCACGAAGTAGCAGCCGATGAAAAAGATAAGGTCAGTGATTTAAATTAAGATTTTGCGAATATTCGTACGTGGCGTAGCTGTAATTGTGCGTGTTTAAGCTTTCATAGATTCAGTTGTTATTCCGCTAGTAGTAATTCCCCTATTCGTACTCCACTTTATTTTGTTTCTCTTAAATTTGAATTGTGTCTTTATATCTATTGGTGTTAACTAGAATCAATAAATCTATTGATTTGTAATTATGTCTTTTGATCCTTTAAGTCCACCTGCACATCCAGAAATATTTGTTGATAGACGGGGAGATGGTAGTGTAAGGGGTGGCTTTGAGCCACGACACATATTTCTCTATTTCTTGGATATAGCACTGGGGAATTCAAGTGTGTTTTACACAAAATCTGGCGGGAAAAGAAGTTCTTTTTAATAAAGAATGACGGTAATAGAGAAGATAATTGAAAAGTACCAATTGGTGGAATTTCCAGCAAAAGGAGGACGTCCTTCTGCTGAGAACCTCTACTGTCCAGATAGCGATGTTGGGTTATGTGCAGTATCATGTTTTTGAATATCTCATACACGATCAAATTTTGATTCATAATTTCATAATCATTTATGTAAATGCAAAAGAAGTCAATAAAATTTGTTATCCAGAATAAAAGCAAAGTATTCAAAGCTTTATATTTCTAAACAGTGTGAATTGACTCCAAAGTCTAATGATTTCTCTCATACAGAGAACCAACATTAGAGGTAAATCACTCATTTACTTAAATAGAATTATTTACATTAATTTTTAGGAATTTTGTATGCTAATGGTATTATTGTGCTTAAAAAGATATGTAAGTTTGGAAATAAGCAAAAAAAAACTTTTATTCGAAATAAAAGTTTAAAACTTTTAAAGTTTTATTTCGGGATTATGGATAAAATTCTTTTATCCATGAACCTGGAAAGGGTTAATTTATTTCTTGTTATAAATAAATGAATATCTTACAAGTATTGCAAAACTTTTTTTAAAAAGATTAAATTCTCGTAAACAGTACAAAATACTAGAAATAACGAGTAAGAAACGAACTCAAAATTTGTACCCAAGAATAACTTGCTGTTAAAATGAAAAAAGAAAAGATATAAAATACGTGCCTTACTCAAAATTTCTTTCATAAGTCAAACATTTTTATTTCTGTTTTTATTACAAATTCCAAAAATTTTTCAATTTCTTCTCTACTTTTACTAATCTGATTTATTTTTGATAAAACTCAAATATTTCTATTTATTTCTTTCCACAAATAGTATTTTCCATAGATTCATTCTTTTTGTAAAAGGAAAAGAAGAAATGTTCTAAAGATTTTAAACGGGCATTAATATTAATCCTCAAATTTTTCATGTGATGTATGTTACATATATTTCGATTTCTTTTTTGGTACATAAGTGCTCTCATTTGTCTCGAAAATAAATAAAGGGTTTTTAAAATTCCTTTTTAAAATCGCAATGCGCTGAAAAATAACAGAATTAAAGGAGACTCATTGTATGAGCTTTTGCTTAGGTGCCCTAACTTCTACACTGCAATATATGAAATCTAGATTTTTTAATGCAATGAGGACTTGATTTATTTAAATAGTGGATTTGGGAGCATCATAATTTGAACTTTATATTCGATTTGAAAATTACTGGCAGTAAATATCCGTTTTTTTCATAAAATATACAGGAGTGAGAGATCAAGTAAGTAAAATCAAGTATTATCTTAAATATTACAGTGAATAAAAATGACAAAGTTACAACAAGTGTTCAAGCTGTAATCCATTCACCTCCAAATATTTTTTAGCACATGACGTACATTGCTGGTGACATCACTCAAAGTAGCTACATGAATTGCGTGACTAGCCATTTCAATTTCAAAGCGCAGTTTCTCTAGTGCTCTTGGTTTTTTGGTGGACCACGTTCTTGAGGTAACCCCATAAGTAAAAATCAAGTGGACTTAAATCAGGCGAACGTGCAGAGTATTCTATCATATCCCTTCATCCAATCCATAAACCGGGTACAACGTTATCCAGATAGGCCCGCACATCTGTATGACAATGGGGAGAAGCGCTATTTTGCTCTGTGAAAAATCTGACCTACTTTAACCCTACTCAAGCTTATTTCACTTGCACATTATGATGTCAATTTTTGGGGTGACCGTGTGAAAGAATCTAACATTACAACAGAAGACGCTTCGCTTGTCGATGTCCCTTATTCCAATCCATTATTGTTCCATCAGTTTCAAACTAATCATGAAGGCGAGCAGTGCTTAAATGTGGGGGTTTTGGTGGTTTCATTCCATATTATTGCCTCCAATGTCGTTGCATTTCATTGATATTCTCGAACTTTCTTTGCCATTTCAAAATGCTTTTTCTCTGATCGAAAGTCAAAAGTTCTTGCACCATAGCCGCACTTTCCCTACTAAAACAGTTACGCCATCTGTCTCAGGACTTTTGTTGAACACGTTGAAACACTAATGCCGATTCTTACAACCTAACCCTACAGCCAATGCGATCTGAAACTTATGGCATTAAGAGGGTTCGGCACAAGAATTTTTAAAAAATTATCGATTTTCACTTTTTTACATTTTTTAAAATTTCAAATATGTCTGTTTAAAATGATATATGATATGAGGAAATACGATAATTAAAGTATTTTTATTTATTTTTTAAATGAAGCTACTCCTTGACGCGCATCAAATGGGTTTTGCTAGGAACACCTATTGTCTCCTCTTTTATAAGTTTCTGATGAGTACGAATCCATACGATGCTCAAGAGGAAAAATTACACTGTTTTGGGATTATCGAAAAGTGTGTCGATACACTTTTTTGGATCTTAAAAACGAAACAGAGAAAATAAAGCTAAGTGACGGAAAAGCCTGAGAGGTCATAATCGACTCACCGGCATTTTCATATCCAAAATTCAAAGATATTATAATATGGCTCTATTAAAAATTTTATCAATGATCTACACAGTATGAAAACTCCTGTTTGGACAATTAATTTTCATCTTCTGTCTTCAAACCAGAGCCTTCCACATGGACTGTATCTTGCAATTATTCAAAGGACAGAAGCTGAATGTAATGAAAGGCACTATTATCATAACCATAATGAACTAAATGAAGCAAATTTTTCAGAGATCTAGGTGATCCTATGTTACTAAAAAAATGTTTAAATGGAAAGACCAAGAACCCCCGATCAGTCAGTAAAAACACCGTTTGGTCAATGATTCCAAGATCTACATTTGTGGAATTAAAAACTGTAAAATTAGGGGTAAATATGGCTATTGCACAGTTCAATATGAGTCGAGTAACAAAATTAATCACCTTAAAACGTTGTTATATTGAACCAAGTTATAACTGTGTGTCATGCTTCAAAACTCTAGGTACACGTAGGATTCGTGTAGCCCAAGGAAAGCATCTTAAAATCCCCAAAAAAGGTAAAACCGTTAAAAATAATGAAAAAAAGAAAACTAGAAGAGTTTTTTGTATGAGCAGAGAGGGGAAAATGCTTCCTACGCTTCTGGGAAGTATTAAAAAAGTAA
>BMAO01035021.1:0-19769 GCA_019973975.1 Trichonephila clavata
GGTTAAATAGCAGTTATAGTGGCTAAATATAACGATTAAATGTAGTGGTTAAATAGCATTATAGTGGCTAAATATAACGATTAAATGTAGTGGTTAAATGCTTTTAGCAACAAAAGCTTAAAGGTTTTAAGCTTCCATTTAGAAATGAATCAATTCAATGACGATTCGCCCTCCGTCGCACATTTCTTGACACTTTCCTCCTTGGTGTCTTCCTCAGCGGGCCTCTTCTTTTCGTCTTGTCCAGCTGTTCTCGACGCCATTCGGCCAGGTCGGCCGTTTGCCCACGTACATACTCGACGTACATGTCTTTATACTCGGTGTGGGTGCAGGTTTCATTAAAAATGCTTTCCAAAAATGATCGGCATTCTTGGGGTGTATTCACCACGTCATAGCGGTACAACAGGCGGACGGCTCGGACGTGTTTGCCACGCAAATCTTGGGCGTCGTATCGAAACAATTCCACATATTTCTTGGGATCGTCTCCCTGGTAGCCATCCATGGCAAAGAATTCGTAAATGGTTTTGGGATCGGTGACTTTGTTCAAAATGCTCACCAATTTGATCAAATCCGAAGATCGGACATAATCTCGACCCAAAATACGTTCCACACAATGTTGTTCGTCCAAGGTGGCATTTTTGGAACGTTGCGTCTAGATTTTGAGCAAATCCTGGTGAAGATTCGAATCCATCAGGTAGGGAGCCTGGCGAGAATATTCCAAGACATGGGACCAGGGTAGATGGAAAGAATCAGACACTCTCTTCAAGATGCGTGTGACAAGAGTCTCATAGGTGAGATGTGGATTGTCAGAGGTTTCAATCTCTCGTGCAAAGAGACCGTAGGGTGAAAATAGTTTGTCCTCCATGATACTTGATTGTAGAGTAAACGTCAAGCGTTTTGACTTTTAAACTATTGTACTTAAAAAAAATTTTTTTTTCCTCTTTAAGTAAGTTTGAAGAATTTTCATTTTACAGCTTGGCAAGTATGATGAAAGAAATCTGGTGAAAGGATTTTTACTTGAACAAGTTTGTGAAAGATATTACTTGGCAAGTGTGCTGAAAGAATTTACTTGGCAAATCTGGTGAAAGATTATCAAATGTGACAAGGTATATTGTTTTTACGTGTCGGGAACCACTACCATAACTTTTGGATTCAATGATCGCAAGACATGAATCGTTTGAGGCATCCGAGTAAACACTTTGGATGAATTTTGTTTATTGTTGAAATTGCTTTTAAACTCAGACTCGGTCACCATTTGAAAAAAATTTTCTCTGGGTGATCCCATTGTTTCCTCCATAGTCTCATCACCAGAGGCTTCCCTAGTTTCATTGGGAGCCTCGTCACCAGAGTCTTCCCTGGTTTCATTGCGAGTCTCGTCATCAGGGCTTCCCTGGTTTCATTGCGAGTCTCATCACGAGAGGCTTCCTCGTTTCGTCTCGAGTCTCGTCACCAGAGACTTCCATTGTTTCGTCTCGAGTCTCGTCATCCTAGATTCTCTTGTTTTACTTCCTTGTTTCGTCTCGAGTCTCGTCATTTTGACCCTCCCTAGTCATTTCTCGTTGAATATTTAGAATAGCTTCCTTCGTTTCGTCTCGAGTCTCGTCATTTTGACCCTCCCTAGTCATTTTCGTTGAATATTTAGAATCGCATCCTTTGTTTCATCCACCCTAGGTTTTAGAGAGGCGGGGGAGAGGTATTGCTTCAAGAGTTGCATTTCCATTTCTCGCTGCCTTTCCACGTCTGTAATAAATTCTCGTATCCATTGAGACACGTTGACTGTGTGTTCGTGAGGGGTCTCGACCACTACCAATTTCGGGGAGGGTTTGTAGGAACGTTCAAATAATCGGGGACCCATCACATAGGCCCATCCAGTATCGAGGGCGTTGGAAAATCTTTCGGCCATGGGTACATTTTCACGGTACAGAATTCGATAAGCCACGTCCCTGGGGACCAACTGGGCCCGTTCAGTCTGTGTGGGAAAGATTTGGAAAGAGGGTAACACGTCTCGTCCCCGGACCAGGTCATACAGAAAACGTTTGGCAAAGGCACTGCCATTTCTTTTACCGAGCAGGTGGGCGAGATCAAAGATGCGGAAATATAATAAACTATCGGCACCTACCAAGACACCCAGAAAGGGGCCGTGGGAGTGGAGAGCCAGCTGAAACCACATGATGAGAGAAGTGTGAATCTAGATGCTGCAAACGATGCACGAGCAAATTTTTTGTCTGTTTGCAGATTAATCCACAATTATCTTGCAGAGCTTTTAAAGTTACCATGATAAAAAAAAAAAAAAAATTTTTTTTTTCATAACTTGTAACTTGTGCTAACAACTGTAATCAAAAATTCATAGTAAAAAGATATTGTTTTGAGAGCTTTGATGTAATCGGTAGTCAAATACTTTTGGGGGTTTCACAATACAGGTGTAAATGTCCACAACTCTCCATTCGGTAGTCGGGCTGTCCTTGTCGGTATTCTCGTGCCACGTTCCGATTCCCTGTGTAATCCACTACTGGATGGAGAGGATGAAGCATGTACCCTTTGCAATACGGTGGGCAAGGGCACTTTAGTAAAATTTGGAGTAGGCTTCACTATAGCGACGGGTCGTTGAACATTGGAATCTCTTTCTTTCCACGTAAAATGCATTTCGTTTTGAAAATGTCTTTGACTCTGCTCCTCTTTACTAAAAGGCATCGTATAAGGTGCACTCTGATTGTTACTCTTGTTTTGGCGCATGACCCACAAATTCATGATTCTTGCTTTGCTTACTCATCTTTCTCCTCCAGCAATTGGTTCAAGCTAGTAATGATTCGTTTGCCCTGTGATTGAGCGTGTCTCACAGGTTTCATTTGCAGATACGCTTCCAATTGCCAAAGATGTGGGTTTTTGCGATGGATACTCCAAAAAGTTTGAGAGTACGACCTTACGCAAACGGTGATGGTGTGAAATTTCAGTTCCAAACTAGGATAATGATAGATGAACGAACGTAGGATCAAATTACGCATAGCCGCGGGGGTCACAATGCCATCCTCAGTTACATAGGGTGCTACCAAAGGATGGTTTTCTTTGTAAAAGAATCCAGTTTCGGTACGTTCAAATTTGATATTCACAAAACCATGGATTTTGGAAGCATATCCATAAAATTCCAGATGAGTACCAACTCGACAAGGTAAAATTTGATTTTCCACCAAGATGGGAAATGTGACCTTGGGAACAATAATGAAGTAATAATGGTCCGACTTGAAAATTTCAATCATGATGAAAGTGTTGAATGTAAGACTCGGCTCTCAGTACTTAAGTGATACAAAAAAAATTTTTTTTTTAGTGTATAGTTTGTAATTTGTTCTCTGACAAAAGTTTTGCACAACAAAACAAAATGATTATTTTTCTTGCCATCATTTGGGAGCAAACAAATACCTTTGGTTCCATCTTGACCAAACTCTGGATTGTCGTTTCAACACGAGAATCTGGTTTCTCTATTGTTTCATCCAATTTCATGGGAATAAAAGAGCACGTTGTTTCCTCAGATTCCACGGGAATGGATGAGTTGGTTGTTTCCTCAGATTCCACGGGAATGGATGAGTTGGTTGTTTCCTCAGATTCCACGGGAATGGATGAGTTGGTTGTTTCATCCGATTCCATGGGAATGGAGGAATTTAATGACGTTCTTTCATCCGATTCCACGGGAATGGATGAGTTCAATGACGTTCTTTCATCCGATTCCACGGGAATGGATGAGTTCAATGACGTTCTTTCATCCGATTCCATGGGGAGGGAGGAATTCAATGAGGTGGCTTCAACAGAGTAATTGTGGTCAGAAAAATTTATCTCTATTCTTTCATCAGACTCCATGGTCAAGTCAGCCATTTCACTAGATTCCACGGTCAGGGCAGCAGTTTCATGAGTGACCAGGCAAGCAGTCTCCCCACTCGTGAGGCAAGCAGTCTCACCCGTCGTAAGGCAAGTGGTTTCAATCACGGGTTGAGATACATTGTGAGGATCGGATAAAATTGAGTCGAAAAACAATTCTTCTTTCGGGTTGGGGTAATCTGTGGAGATGGGAGCTTTCACTGGAATCCATTTTTGAGATTTGACTTCTTCTCGACGAACTCTGTACACATCGAGTTTGAAACGATGAATCCACTCGGGTATAAACACACTTTTAGCGTCAGGCAAGTCCACCAGGGTCAAGGTAGGACCCTTTTTAAACTTGTCGGTAATCTTTCGCATACCTGATGGGTGAGCATAGCCCATGGTGAGGGCCTTTAAGAATAAATCTCTCATCGTGACATTTTCAGAATGCAGGATGGAAAACAATCCTTGGATGTTGACTAAACGGGTATATATATATATATATATATATTGTGGATAGTCTTGGGATACAAGCGATGAGAAGGCAAGACATTTTTGCATGGAAACACAAAGGAAGTAAACTTGGAGTGAATATGGCGAATCTTTAACAGTTGACCAAGATCCCAAACTCGAAAGTACAAAAGACCATCCACCCCAATCAAGACTTAGACTAAGGGGACTGAAGTATTAAGAGCCAACTGGAACCACATGGCAAGATGTTGAGCTGCAGTTCATAAAGTGTTTTATACTAAGCATCGTAAAAAAAAATTAAAAAAAAAATTTTTTTTTAAAGATACAACTTTAAACTTACAAAGTTTATTGTTTTCAAGTTTACAGATTACATAGGTGTTCAAGTTTACAGATTACATAGGTGTTTCAAGTTTACAGATTACATAGGTGTTTCAAGTTTACAGATTACATAGGTGTTTCAAGTTTACAGATTACATAGGTGTTTCAAGTTTACAGATTACATAGGTGTTTCAAGTTTACAGATTACATAGGTGTTTCAAGTTTACAGATTACATAGGTGTTTCAAGCTTGCAGGTTACATACATTTTAATTTTGTAGCTTGCAGGTTACATAAAGACAGTTCCGGCTTGCAGGTTACACAAAGACAGTTCCGGCTGGCAGCTAACACACAGACGTTACGCATTTGGTTCTTCTTCCCTCCAGCGGAAACACTTCATCATTTCGTGGACCATGATATCGGCGCGGTGTTCTTTTCCCACATATTGCATCACGTCGGGAAGGAGGCGGTCTAAATACATGAACGTCGCCAGATCCGTGGCTCCAATCGAAAGGTCCCATCCATGATTGTCCCTTTCCAGGTAATCTTTTAATAAACGAGACTGTAAAAAGTGTTCCAGCTCCTCTTGGGGGACTCGAACAATGTCGTGATGATCCCAACCTTCATCTTCTGTCATGAGGGAATGGGAATGCTTTAAATTTTTTACAATGTCCTGGTATGAAAATGCTTGCAGGCTTTCCAGACTCGGGCGAATCTCAATTTGCTTGTTGTCGAATGGACTGGCAAAAAAGATGCGACAAGGCACCCATTGTCTTTGATAGCGCATCCACTCAATGGAAACGAGGTAGTCGCAATTGGGTCGGCTGGCCATGACTGGAACAAGAACTGGAGGAGCAAGGAGATGCGTTTGAGATGCAATGAGCAGCTGATGTTAAGTCGTTGAGACGTGTGCTCGCTTATAAAGGCACCAAGCAAAAAAAAAATTTTTTTTTCAATGATGGTATCAAGCTTTAAGAGTCTTCTTCATGGATGGAATTGAGCAAGCTTTGTATCAATTGTTCCATCGTGCCTGGTATAAACTCCAACTCTGCTGTCGCGTCATCCTCGGAAAGACTTTCAGATATCATGTCAGATTCAGAATCCGAATATGGATAGCCATCAGAATTTGAAATAGTTTCAGAATCCGTGTCGGAGATTACAGCTTCCGCGTCAGAACCAACAATGTCTCGTAAAACGCTAAAGGCAAATCCAGAGGGACCACACCCAATTCGAGTTTTATCTCTTTTGCGTGTTTTACCACGACAATAAGGACATGTATCTTTTTTGCTCTCCACCCATTGTTGTAAACACTTTGAATGAAACGTGTGTTTGCATAGAATCAGGGTGTAGAGTTCAGAATCATCATCACAGCTCAAACATATGGAGCAATTCCTTTCCGCTTCATTGTTGGAATGTGACATCTTTGACCCTAGAAATGGATCCAAGCACATGGAATGTGCCTTACGATTTCTGGAGGGTCCCCAGTGAAACCAACTTGATTCACCAAAATGATAAAAATTATCCACGGGGGACAAAAAAATGTCGGGTGTCTTGTGATGTACTGCAAGTGATGGAGGCATTGTATCACATTCACTTTAAAAGTCCAAGCAGATGACACTGAGCTTTAAACATATAAAGTATTACTTTACAAAAAAAAAATTTTTTTTTTTTAACAATATATCTCAAGGTAGCAGCTTTGCGATTTTCTTTTGTTGGTTCTTAGTGAAGCAGGACATGTCTCTCACGACGCTTTACAAGCTCATCAATTCCTCTTCGAATATTGTCGTTCGTTGTCCAATTTGTTTTGAATCCATGACCTTTGGACAATACTATCATAGACATGCTTTAAAAGAACATTCTTTAAAGAATCGTAAAGAGTGCGTTTTTTGTATGGGGTTTAAATCTTGGCCTCATGGGCAAAGAATGAAGCGTGAAAATGTGCAACATGTCGTGGAATGCTTGAAAGGTTTTGTGGCTCATAGAAAAGATGATGACCCACCCCCGGATTACGAGGACGACATCCTGTGCGAATGTACGTATTTCATCTCAATACCCCACCCCATGTATGATCGTTGCAAAAATCCATCGTATGTGGGATTTTACGATTCAGTGTTTGAAAAACCCAACCTGTGGCACGTGGAATCGAATTTAGTGAAGCCAGTGGTTTGGGAAAGGACGTTCACGGAATCATCCAACGCTACCTGTGCCAAGACCTGGATTGGTTTCACATTATGGTGAAACACGACGTCTTTCCTCTATTTTGTCAGGAGATGGAAGCCATTCGTGACGAATTTGTCATTTTACCCTTCTGGTGTCTGTGTGACGGATTGGAAGGCAAAATACAACATCGGCACATGATTCTGGCTTGTGAAAAGGAGAGCTCGTTTCAAAACATTTGGAAACATAAAATTCGTTATGATTTTCCCCACACGGGACGGGCCAAGAAATGCGTGAAAGTTCGAGATGCTTTTCACTTGGCTCGGACCCTGGTGTACGTGAGCCAGCCCAAGGCCACGTGTGATGGTAGGATCCCAGACAATGTAGAAGAAGAATGATCCATATGAATCGACCTATGCATCCGCATAGCATTGCCGTTTTATGTACTCTGTTTCCCGACGGGATACAAAGGTTACTCGTGGAGCAGAATGGGAACAGGAATGTGGTGCGGTGGGATCCATATGCTCAACGTGGGCCAGACAAATGGCGTCATTTGAAATGGGTGGTCCCTATTAAAGTGACGGGTTGGAAGTTTATCCGTTGCAAGATTCCCTTTGAAGGTGAAACGTATTTTACGTTGTACGGTGACAAGAAAATAAATTTCAAAGAGTCCCTTCACGTTCTCATGGACAAAATGTACGTTTTATCCCCAAAGCAACAAAATGTCATGAATCAAATCAAGAAAATTAAAGAAAAGATGCAAAAGGAACGGGACGATTATTGGAAACCGATCGTGGCCGATTTAAAGAGGGAATGTGACGTTTTTAAAAACGAGTGGAAATCTAAAGAAAATGAGTGGAAAGCTGAAAGAAATGTTTTGAAATCGGAAAGAGACACCTTTAAAGCCGAAAGAGATGTATTTAAGATTGAAAGAGATGTACTTAAGACTGAAAGAGATGTATTCAAGACAGAAAGAGATGTATTTAAGACAGAAAGAGATGTATTTAAGACTGAAAGAGATGTATTTCAAGTCGAAAAGGATAGTTTGTTGTTGGAAAATGTTGGACTGAAAAGAATGTTGATCCATTGAACTCGCATGTTTTCCGAGATGGGAAAAACTTTTAGTGGCTGGAAAATGAACCCTTCTTTGACACCCTAGGTGAAAATACCTGCAACACATGAGGACTGTAAAAATGTAACATGGTTTTGAAAAAACTTTACCTCAAAGTCTGTCAAGTGGTGAAACGGTTTTCAGACATGTGTACATTTTATGTTAAGACTGTAAAAATGTGTCGCGGTTTTGGCACACTTTATGTTATTGGACTGTAAAAATGTGTCGCGGTTTTGGCACACTTTATGTTATGGACTGTAAAAAAATGTGTCGAGGTTTTGTCATTGTTTTATTACAGTGTCTATAATAAATAAAAATTTTAAAAAAGTGTTTTTGTTGTTTTTTTAATTACTTTACTGTTTTATGAATACATATTACTACATCCCTTGGATGTGATGTTGATCATTGGGTGGTTGTTACTCTTTTCATGCATAAATATTATTACACATTCCTCTATTTGGTCTTGTGGCCAATGTGTCCCGACCCCATGTACCAGATCCCTTTGAATACGTCTCATGGATCGTCACTTGACCATGGTTCAAAATTACGCCAAATTATGTAATGTTCACCCAAAGATTTTTACCCTACGCTCGTTACTTTCCCGCTTTCCATAAGTCGTATGAACTTTTGCGCCCCACGTTTGAAATTGAATCGTGGGGGGTGAGCAGCTTTCCGTATGCCATTTCCTTTTGTACACTTTTATCAGGGGCCCCGTTGTCTTTACCGCTCTACCATTCACCTATGGCAATCACTGTAAAATAGGAAACGCCTCTCGTTTTACAGTCATTACCATAGGTTCCATACAGTCGGTCGAATAAATAGTTGAGCACCGTGACCCTTTCAAAAAATGATTGAAAATGGAAAACGACCTTTTTTGAAAGGAAACCCCATCCTCGGCTCTTTTTGTAAGAATCTTGTCCCCTACGTTGTATTTCAGGTCTAAAATCCCATGGCTCTTTTTGTAGAATCTTCTTTCCACCTACCCTCCCGTTGCGTTTCAGGTCTAAAATTCAATATGATACGACTCTTTATGAATGCACCCTTTCCACTACCCTCCCGTTGTGTTTCAGGTAACCATCCACCTTAGAATGGTTCTTTTTCACCTACCCCCGCCGTGGTGTTTAAGTCGAAATCCACCTTAGGATTGCTCTTTTTGTATGAATTTTGTCCCATTTCCCCCTTCTTTTTACCCTCATGTTGCATTTTTAGCTCAAAACAAAGTCTGTCCGAAAGTCTGTCTGAGAGCCTTTCATAATGAACAAACAAACTTTTTTCAAATTCCTCCGAAAAATATTTTTGATGGAGGCGAGAAAATTTTTCAGCCCATCCCAGACGAATGATTTAAAACGGGGGGTGATCCACAAATGAAATGGAGACATGTCAGGGGGCGATACACAAATGAAATGGAGACATGTCAAGCTTGGTGAAAGCAGCGACCCATGAAATGTAGACAATGCAACGTTGGTATGTCGAGAAAAGACAGAATCATTCCAATATGGGTGTGTATCTTGTTAGAAAATTGGGGACGACCCATCTCACGACTTTATAATCTTGGCGTGTCTAGGAAACACGGAGGTCTCAACTGGCAGCCAGCAGGCGAGTCCAATTTTTTTGTGTCAAGTTTTTAAAAAGATGCATTCCAATCTTGGTGGATAATTTGGCCCGAAAAAAAGGGGACCCAGTCGACATGCGACTCGGTCCCCCAATTTTCGGATTTTTGAAGATTTTGGCTAAAAACATTTACCGATAAGACTTACAGAATCTGCGAATTTCCAACATTACGCCAAATCCTGAAAGTCTTAACGAAAAACATTTAGCATTTACCTGTTGCCATGGAAATTCTTTTTCCGTCAAAACTGCCAGATTTGGAATATTCAATACAACCCAAACCTGACAGTTTTAACCAAAAATAAAATTTCTAAACTCTTGACTGCATTCAGAAGCACTCTGATTTCTGGCTGCTAGCTGCTCGCCTTTTATATATTCTAGTGGGGTCACGTGAAACGATTCCTATTGGTTGACGCTTTTCAACCTTGAAACTAATCTTTAACGTATCTTTGTGCATCTTTTTAACACAAGTTTTAAAAGAGAAGCCGTCCGACGTTGGCACCTTCCTTAACCCAAAAAAGGGGAACCGAGTCGACTCTTGTGTCGACTCGGTCCCCCTTTTTCTGGGCCCATGGGCATTTTTACAGTTCAATATTTACAGTTTAGACCAATATTTACAGTTCCATATTTCAATTTTTCTCACTTACTCTACCAAATCAGCCATCTGTCTGTTGCACTCGGCGTGCAGCTTTTTAAAGTTTTGCAGGTATCTGGCAAAACGGTATGACTTTACCATAGTGCACTCGGAAATGTCAGAATATTCGTGCACCTCATCGTGCAGGTGATCTGGTAGAGCACGATCGTTCAAGTCCTGAAACTTTGGCAAAGTTTCCAAATTTATAGTAAAGAGCCCCAGCTGCTCAAAAATTTTACGCTGGTCCGACCCTTTGACAACGATGAGTCCCTGATTTCCTTGCGCCAGGTGGCAAAATTTACCCCTGACGCAAAAGGACAGGTATTCCAGTGGCACAGATCCAGGGATGTGGCTCTTCAAACTGAGGCGCTCGTTAATAAAACGGTTGGCCCGACAGTCTTTCGAGGTGGTGATTAGGTTGGATGATCCACCGTAATACAAATTACTTTTGGGTCCTTTCCATCCTCCGGAATCGTGGCGATGGACAATTCGATTGGTACAGGCTTGCCTCCATGATGGAATACATTAGCATGGGCGAATAAGGCTAGTTGAGACATGTTGCTTTGAGAGAACTCTGAGAGAGAATGTCTCTGTCTGCTGATGTCTCGCCTTTTATACTCTTTAGGGTCACGTGAATCGATTCCTATTGGCTGATACTCTCCAACATTGAAACACTATCCATATCATGAGGCATCTATATATTGGATTACTGATCCAACATTGAAACACTATCCATATCATGAGATACTATTGCTGATTACTATCCAACATTGAAACACTATCCATATCATGAGATACCTATTGACTGATTCTATCCAACATTGAAACACTATCTATATCATGAGATACTTATTAGTTGATTCTATCCAACAGGACCATGCAAAAACTACACGCGCCATCAGGCACCTTTCGATTGATTCTATCCATCCTTGGTAGAAATCTTGTGGCCTCTTTTTAGTACAAGTTTTAAAAGAGAAGCCCTCCAACGTTGGCACCTTCCTTAACCCAAAAAAAGGGGGACCGAGTCGACTCTTGTGTCGACTCGGTCCCCCTTTTTTTGGGCCCAATGGCATTTTTACAGTTCAATATTTACAGTTCAAATTTCAATTTTTCTCACTTACTCTACCAGATCAGCCATTTGTCTGTTATATTCGGCCTGCAGCTTGTTAAAGTTTTGCAGGTATCTGGCAAAACGGTACGACTTTACCATGGTGCACTCTGAAATGTCAGAATATTCGTGCACCTCATTGTGCAGGTGATCTGGTAGAGTACGATCGTTCAAGTCCTGGAACTTTGGCAGAGTCTCCAAGTTGATGGTAAACACTCCCAGCTTTTCAAAGATTTTACGCTGGTCGGTTCCCTTGACCACGATGAGGCCTCGATTTCCTTGCGCCAGGTGACAAAATTTGCCCCTGACGCAAAAGGACAGGTACTCCAGTGGCACGGATCCAGGGATGTGGCTCTTCAGACTGAGGCGCTCGTTAATAAAACGGTTGGCCCGGCAGTCTTTCGAGGTGGTGATTAGGTTGGAATGATCCACCGTGATGCAAATTACTTCGGGGTCTTTTCCATCCTCCGGAATCGTGGCAATGGACAATTCGATCGGCACAGGCTTGCCTCCGCGATGAAATACATTAGCATGGGCGAAGAAGGCTAGTTGAGACATGTTGCTTTGAGAGAACTCTGAGAGAGAATGTCTCTGTCTGCTGATGTCTCGCCTTTTATACTCTTTAGAGTCACGTGAATTGATTCCTATTGGCTGATACTCTCCAATCTATTGGCTGATACTCTCCAACATTGAAACACTATCCATATCATGAGGCATCTATATTGGATTACTGATCCAACATTGAAACACTATCCATATCATGAGATATCTATTGGGTGATTCTATCCAACAGGACCATGCAAAAACTACACTCGCCATCAGGCACCTTTCGATTGATTCTATCCATCCTTGGTAGAAATCTTGTGGCCTCTTTTTAGTACAAGTTTTTAAAAGAGATGCTCTCCAACGTTGGCACCTTCCTTAACCCAAAAAAGGGGGACCGAGTCGACACAAAAGTCGACTCGGTCCCCTTTTTTTGGGCCCCATGAGCAATTTTTTTTTACTCTACCAAAGCTGAAACTTTGGAGCTCCATTCCGCCTGCAGCTTGTTGAACTGCTGCAGGTATTTTGCAAATTGAAACGATTTCAGCATGGTGCAATGAGACACGTCCCCTTCTTCGTGGAGGTCATCATGCATGGGGTTGGGAAAGGTTCCATCACAAAGGGTGTTGAATTTGGGCAGCATCTCCAGAGCCATGGTGGAGAGTCCCAACTCTTTGAATGTTTTTTGCTGCTTTGGGCTTTTGACTACGATGAGGCCTTTTCTACCTTGGGACAGCTGGTCAAACATGCCCCTCACGCAATATCGCAACCATTGCGCCGGCACACTCTTGGGCAGCGGGCGCACCAGACGAAGACGGGCGTTTTTGCAGGCATTGGAACGCATGTCTTTGGGCGTGGAGGTCAGGTCCTCGTGGTTCACCGTAATGCAGAGCACTTCGGGATCACTGCCATCCCTGGGAATGGTGGCAATCGATAGCTCGATGGGCACTGGTTTGCCCAGGTGGTGCAACACGCTAGCATGGGCAAAATAGGTGGGTTGATTCGACATGTTGCTGAGAGAGAATGATTCTGCTGGCTAGAGGCTGGCGTTATATATGCTCGAGGAGCGTGACGTCAACTGGCATTCCATGTGCCAAGGCCTTTTGATGCGAGCGCTCCACGTGTTTTTCCAAAGCCCGTTTCCAAGGTTGGGGCATCAGCAGACGCCAAGGAGGTGTTCATCTCGATGCATTTCCCAATCATCCAACCACGTTAATAATGTCACGTACACATCCACCAAACGCGTGCATTGCATGAGATTCAACGCGTACGCCTCCTTATTGTGGGGTTGATACGCCTCCCAAACTCGGCGAGACGGGGGACGACCCAATTGAAAAAATCTCAACTCGACTCCTGGATCCCACGTCAAATCCAAATGACTCGTAAACACGACCACTGTTTTTCCAAACGACCGAGGAACGTGCACACCAAAATTGGGCTCAAAATAATGGTGTAAGGATAGTCTTGCTCGAAATATGTAACTCGATCCGGCCACCGACCCAGATTTCCAAAAACAATCGTAGTGCGAGAACGACACTGGTCCAATAAATTTTGTACCGAAACCATTTTTTCTTACATCCTCTTGTGTAATGTGTCAAGGTTGGTATTTTTTTGGACAAAAAAATCAGACTTGTTTCCATAAAACATTTTTTTTATTTACAAAAAAATTATGTACAAAACAATCATTATTTACAAATATTACATACACAACTGCCAAGATTTATTTGCAACACAAATTTAGAGGTTCTGTCACTTTAAACCCAACAGTGTATCTTTTCATAGGGTTCATTCTGGGCATTGTCAAATCCAGGGGTGCTTCCTGCTGCTCCATGGCCAACCCCTCTTCAAAATGGTCCAAAAACGATATAATGTCATTATTTGGATCAAAGAGGGAAGGCACCGTATGAATCAGCTGGGGTTCTTGTGCATGGGCTGGGGGGGCTTCCATCACTTGTTCAGGCACCAAGCAGTCTCCAAATACGTTTGACATTAAATGGTCAAACGAAGTCTCCACAGGGGATCTGGAAACTGGATCTGCTGAGGTGGTTGAGCATTAGGTGGATCTGGAAATTGGATCTGCTGAGGTGGTTCTAGAAATTGGACAGGTGGATCTGGAAATTGAATCTGCTGAGGTGGTTGAGCAACAGGTGGATCTGGAAAATGGATCTGCTGAGGTGGTTGAGACACAGGTGGATCTGGAAATGAATCTGCACAGGTGGTTGAGACACAGGTGAATCTGATAATTGGATCTTCTGAGGTGGTTGAGACACAGGTGAATCTGACAAACGAATCTTTTGAGGTGGAATGGACACGGGTTGAGGAGCAGCCAAGGCAGGTCTGGCAATCATCACAGGGGGTCGCACGACCGGTGTAACGAGTGTTTTGTGGGATTTTTTTGGAATCCTAAAATGTTTCTTGGAGGGAGGATACACCTCTTCCTCCAAAGGTCGCTTGCTCGTCTCACCATGAGCCGGGGTCGGAGGAGGCAGTTTGTAGGCTTTTTGGTCATATCGCTTCACCTTTCGGAAATCCCCCAAGTTGAATCCGCTCTGAACGAGTTGAGGAAGAATGGTTTCGGGAATAATGTCCACCCCAAATACGGTCTTTTGCACTGTGAGTAAAATGTAATGAGTTCCTGCCGGGATGGGATACGCCGTATGGGGCTCCAACACTTTGCGATGATAGAGCATTTGGTCAAATGGCTCAAAACTCCTCCTATACAGATTGAGTTTGCTTTGATGCTTTAAACTGGAGGAGGGCAGTTCGTACATTAGCATAGGCACATGGGTTGTTTGGATCAAATGAATCTCTCCCGGTTTCACGGTGCGAAAGCCAAAGGTAAAGCCAGTTTTTACGATAAACATGTTTTGGTGCATGAATCCCATCCGTTTGTCCGTATTCTTCAGCGGTCGATCGGGATTTCTCATTAAGCCTTGCGACACCTTATCCCACGTCATCTCATCGGGTTCAAAGGGATTTTGGATCCTCGCCGCCAACACGGCCCGCTTGAAATTGTCCATATACGATCGTCTGCAATGCCAACTATCGTTACAAAACATGACAAACACACGTTTCGTGGCCATCTCCTGATACAGGATGAATGCTTTGACGAGGCCCTGTCGAGCTGCATATTCCAACGTCTCGGTTTTCTCAGGTAAGGTCACTGGCACCACGGTGGTGGATAGGTGCTCTGGGAAGGCATCGATTGCGTCCATGCTGCTGGCGAGTCGAGAGACGACTGATTTGAAGCGTCCCAACGAGCTCTCCTTTTATACGTTTCAGACAGGATGTGGGCGGAGCTTGCAGTCACCAATCTTGCTCACGAATGAAAAATGGGATTGATGGGTTGATGCAAGATGGCGCACATGCCTTGCACGGCTACCCAACGATGACAATGTATTTCGTTACAAAAGGGACATTCCCCCTGTTTTCGTTCGTTGGCATTTAACAGCATCACAGGGATCCTTTTGAACGGACTGGCTGAGCTCCAACTCGCTTGAATTTCTTTAATTTGAGCTTGGATTGATGATCCGTCACACAAATGGTACCGACATTGAGGTAATGCAAATATTTAAATAGTTCGTTGGGACATTGCCGATCCAAGGCATACGAGACGACACCGTTGTGAGCGTGAATCCCTCATCTCGGAGACACAACACGACCAAACCTTGGCTGTGGAAAAACACTTGAGCCGACACATGAGACGTGGGAATCAATCGATGGGCATACGGGGGTGGCCTGGGTCTAAAATCAGGTCTACGATAGGGTGGTCTGAAATCGGGTCTGCGATACAACCTAGGATCTCGGGGCCCATTCTCGTTTCGTCGAAAATCTCGTTGAATGATGGAAGCTACCTTTCTCACAGGTGAATCTGCCCGTCGCTTTGGTGAATTTGACCTTTGCCTTGGGGAATCCATCTTTCGCTTTGAGGAATCCATCTTTTTTACAGGTGAATTTGTCCTTCGCCTTGGTGAATCCATCTTTCGCACAGGTGTAGCTATCTTATGCACAGTTGAAGCTACCTTCCGAATAGGAGAGAAATTGTTCAGTGCACAGGTGAACTAGAAAGAAAGAACAATGGTTCAGGTGCAACAGGTGATTCCACGGAATCAGAGGATTCTTGAAATTCCATTCGTTGTCGAGACTCAATGAATTGTTCAGGTACCATAGGTGGTTCACGTAAAGATTCAAAAATCATGGATTCCTCTTCAGATGGCTCATGGGATGGAGAAGCCACTGGAGTCGGCGGTAAAGGTGAAACAGGTGCTGGTAAATTGAACATGTCAATCAAATCATCATACTCTGGAGAAGAATCCATTGTGAACTATTGAGTAGGATGAGACGCGTGCAGTATTTGTACTCGTCTCTCAAAAAATATTAAAGCTTAAAAAAAAAAAAAATTTTTAATTTTTTTTTTAACGTTGGCAAGTTTTCAAATAAGGTTGGAAAACCTTTTGAACAAGGGTTCTCCAAACATGATCTAAAGTAGAATGATTACGAGAGAACGTTGGCAGGTCGTGGTAACCTTGGTACTCTTTTCCATCGCCATGGGTTAATCATTCTGAGCTTTCGTTGGCTCTGTATCATTCTTTTCAATATTTTATCTACGACCAATGTACTTTGCAATTTATTTTTCAATGTATTCATTTCTGTGTTTAACTCGTGTTCTTTGGCTTTCCACTCATCTCTTTCAGTTTTCCACTCGTTTTCTTTGGTTTCCCATATTTTATTTTCAACTAATGTATTTTCCAATTTAAATTTTAATATCATTATTTCAGCGTTCAACTCATTTTCTTTTGTTTTCAACACGTCCTTTTCCTCTTTCAACAAGTCTCTTTCCTCTTTCAATATGTCTCTTTCCTCTTTAAATATGTCTCTTTCCCTTTGAATGAGGTCGCATTTCGCATTCATCTCGCTGAGTTTGGACCTTAACAAGACTTTTTGGTCCATGGCCCACTCTTGCTTTATCTTTTTAATTTCATTCATCATGTTTTGTTGTTTGCGGGACAATACATACATTTCGTCTCGGATCCGTTGAAACAAACATTCAAACCCCTGGTTTCCCTCCTTTAAATACAATTTTGTGTTACCGTAGAGCGTCACGTACAGAGGAGTCTCTTTCTCCGTCACCTGGTATTGGAAAGGAAACACGCAATTTAAAAATTTAAATCCCGTCACGTGAATTGGTACATTCCATTTCAAATGACCCCACCCGTCTGGTAAACATTTGGTCACCTTGTCCCAACTGGCCACATTTTTATTTCCAAGTTGTTCCAACAGTAATCTTTCTATTCCTCCTGGAAAAAGCGTACAGAGAAAGGCAATACTATGCGCGTGCAAGGGTCGATTCATGTGGAAATGGGACCATTGTTCCGGATTCATTAATTTTTCGGGAATTTTATCCCCGTCACACGACCATTTAGGTTGGCTCACGTACACAATGGTCCGAACCAAATGAAAGGCACTCTGAATCTTGACACATTTCTTGGCCCGACCAGCAGAGGGAAATTCATAGCGAACTTTACCCTTCCAAATCTCTTCAAACGCACTTTCCTGCTCACACGCCAAAATCATGTGTCGATGCTGTATTTTACCCCTCTCTGTCTCTAATCCATCGCAGAGACACCAAAAGGATAAAATGACAAATTGATTCCGAATCATTTCCATTTCCTTACAAAACGTATCAAAAATGTTGTGTTTGACCATAATGTGAAACCATACCCAATCTCCTTTCAAGTAGCGCTGAATAATCCCCCACACATCTTTGCCCAAGCCATTGTCAAATTTTATTCCCTCTTCCCATAGGTCGGGTTTCTCAAAGATTGAATCATAGAAATTATCCCTCAATCTGGGACGACCGTACATTTCACGAGGTATCGGTTGAAAGTACCTACACCCACATACTTCTGGCACCCTTTCCTCTTCTTCCGTCTCCTCCTCATCGTCCGAGAATACCCAGACATCTTTGGCTTCCTTTGCGAAACGTTCCAAGCAGGATGAAACGTGATTTATGTGGTCGGGATGATTCTTTTCTCCATGATTCCAGTGTTTTTTTCCAAAACAAAACACGCATTGCTTGCGAAAATTTAAGGAATGTTTCTCGGATGCATGTTTGTAATAAAAATGATCCAATGTCATTTGCTCATGACAGTTGGGGCAAACTACTGGAGTGCTTGAAAGTGTCTTGAGATGCCTAAAAAAGGTTCTGTCTGACATTTCAAAAGAATGTGTAATATCTCAAACGTCATGTAATACCTCAAGTATCAACCCTTTATAGAACCACTAAAAAAAATTTTAAAAAAAAATTTTTTTTTTATTTTTTTTTAATT
Organism: Trichonephila clavata; assembly: GCA_019973975.1. Taxonomy (NCBI): domain Eukaryota; kingdom Metazoa; phylum Arthropoda; class Arachnida; order Araneae; family Nephilidae; genus Trichonephila; species Trichonephila clavata. The sequence continues at coordinate 18,124 of BMAO01035021.1, forward strand.
GGCTCTAAAAAATTTTGACATTTGAATGTTTACTTGCATCGAAAAGTTTTTGACATTTTAATTTTTCCTTGCATCAAAAAGTTTTTGACATTTTAATTTTTCCTTGCATCAAAAAGTTTTTGACATTTTAATTTTTCCTTGCATCAAAAAGTTTTTGACATTTAATTTTCTTGCATCGAAAAGTTTTTTGACATTTGAATTTTTCTTTTCACCCCTCATTCCATTTTTTGTTGGGTTCCATTTCCCTCCTTTTGGGGTTTTTCGTTTACCCTCTTGGACCTTTCATTGAATCTGTCCGACGTTGATGGGTGTTGATCGTGAATTTCCAACAACCTAGGTCCTGGCGATGGACATTTGCCTTCCATTACGCATTTTCTTACAACCTTCCCACCGTAGGGAGGGCAATGTTTCCCGTATGAGGTCCCTTTATGTGCCTTGACCCTATGATGTACACATTTCTCTTTCAAATTTTTGAAAGGGGAGGGATGTTTATTTGCCTACCCCTCTTTGTCGTATGAGTACCTGTTTATCTGTGCAACTTTTGACGTTGGTGCGAAGCGTTTATCTATCAAACCTCTGAAATGGGTGGGATCTGTCTATATAATCTATCTGACCTATGACATTGGAGGGACGCATTTATCTAGCTGTTCAGTCTGACCTATGACATTGGAGGGACGCATTTATCTATCTGTTCTATCTGACCTATGACATTGGAGGGACGCATTTATCTATCTGTTCTATCTGACCTATGACATTGGAGGGACGCATTTATCTATCTGTTCTATCTGACCTATGACATTGGAGGGACGCATTTATCTATCTGTTCTATCTGACCTATGACATTGGAGGGACGCATTTATCTATTCTGACCTATGACATTGTGGAGGGACTCATTTATCTATCTGACCTATGACATTGGTGGGACCCCTACATTCGTAAGACTCGTGAAAAGGAAGGGACACCCTCTCTTCGTATAGCCTAAGAAATGGAGGGTTGCATTTATCTGTAAAACATATGAAAAGGAGGGATATTTCTTACAAAAGGGTACCTATTCTTTCCAAATATTTAAAAAAAAAGTACTTATATTCAAGTTTTTTACTTGTTTGAAACCGCGACATGAAACCGCGACGAAAAGAGCAGGTTATGATCTATGAAGTTAACATATATTTTAGTATAGTAATAAGTATGTAATAAGTATGTAGGGTAGGTAAGCTTTTTCTTTATTACTGGAAAATGCTGTTTTTCTGGCTGATGGAGTGGCGAGTATGTGTGACGAGAATGCTTCTTGTTTCTTGCAGGGGTGAACATAAAAATCATTTCAACGGCAACAGGAAATTTCCACATCAAACTTCCAACGTTGGTGAGAGGAGGGATGTTTCCATGTTTTCCTAACCCCCTTTGAGTTCCCCGTTTAAATTTCCTCTTGGAGTTTTTCCGTTTGAGCGATGCCTTGGAAGGAGACGTGGGCTCAGAAATGTCCCCCGTTGGATGTGATTCATTGGATAGAACTCTGTTGAGAGGGCGTCCTTTCCATGATTCGTTCTTTGTACCCCCTTTAAATTCTGTTTCTTCACATGCTTAGTACACGGTTCCATTTTGTTTCCCATCTCGAGTTTTTTTACCTGAAAAGCACTCCACAGGACCCT